>JAJHUR010138876.1:3001-36555 GCA_027495735.1 Lutjanus campechanus
TCTGCTGCGCACCTGCCGCACTAAAATACACACGGAAAAACCCACACACACCAAGGCTTGTCATCCTCACTGAGAAGCACATGCACTCAAAACACAAACACACACACGCACACACTAACACACATCTTCAGTAAAAGCCAATAAACCAGCACTCTGCAACCTTGGGAAGAGATGAAATGGAAAGAGTGAAACAATGGGAATGTCGGGGAATCAAATGTGTCTGACTGTGGAGTTCTCCAATAAAAACACAACTATGGCCTCGATTCTTACCTCATCTCACCCTCCTCAAGACGTTACTTAGCAGCTGAAACACACTTTAACTGGGTTGCACCAATTAATCCGAGATTAGTTCTAATCAGAGTCCAGCAAAACTAAGTTTAAAATGAGTAAATACAGATTTATAATTTGTGGTTTAAAGAATATGGAGATGCTGGGTTGCCCAAATAAAAATAAACAAATAAACATAACATAACATAAATTTGAGCACAGTCAGGACCTAGTGTGTATAAAAAGGGGAAAAATTGTCGACTTTCAGCTTTGCTAGCTTGCTACACAGTTAACAAAATGTAACACGTTGGCTAGTTAACAAAAAAACTGGCAATATACGGCATTGTTTGCTAGCTAGCTAAACAATTAACATGTTGCATTTATAGCTGTCTAAAAAGTTAATAAAATGTGTCATTGCTTGTTAGCTATATAAAAAGTTAACAAAACATTACATTGTTTGTTAGTGAGCCAAAAGTTAGTTAGCCTACTCATGATGGCTTAGCAGAGGAGCTGTAGGCCTAATTCTTCTCCTTTGAGAAAACCGTGTTGCCCGAATTGTAGTCCCCTTACTTTCTTTGAGGAACTTGACTATTTTGCGTGATCGATCTCTAAAAAGCAGCCATTTTAAAAGTTGAATCTCCTCAAGTGTAAGTTTAAAGTTAATAGTGAATCACACCCTAAATTGGAGTTTAAACATTTGGTGCAACATCATTTAAAGTTAAACCATGATTCAGTCGGGATTAAAAATTAATTCCTTTCGTTGCAGCCCAGCTTTTAAGATCCTAGACCAAACCTTCATGATTAATATTTCTATTCAACTATCCAGGAATTTTATGATTTTTTGACATGATCTGATTCTGATAAATGAGGATGAAGTTGACAAAGAATACAAAGAAATTCATTCACTAATTAGTGATCATGAAACACGAATGGACACTTTTACCATATAAACCACATATAAACAACATCTGATTAATGCTTCCTTAACAATAAAAACATTTGTTTTTAACCACTGATCATTAAAGTGGAAATTTTGTTCCTCTGTTGAGCCTGTTCATTTTAATACATCATCACTCATTTAAAAACCCTTCTTCAAACCCAAGATTTTGAAACCCAGAGTAGAAACAGCCATAGTCACTAGCCAAAAAAATGCCTCAGAATCAGATGTTAAGTATTAATTCTCTTGGATTAGTGGCTCTTTTTATTTTTCTTGGGACAAGTTCTGTAGTGGCACCAGATGTCGCTGCCTTTAAAATGCTCATAAGTCACACTGGTGTCTACTCTTTTTCACTTTTCTTGGAGCTCAGAGTAATTGCCAGCAGCATCTGGCTAATTCTAATGAATTTAGTTTCGTCTTGTATTGGAGAAGAGAGGAGGGAAGAGATATGAAGGGATGCTCTGCCCCCATTTGGCAGCAGACAGAAATGCAGGACTCGACATTCAGGACTCAGACCTCATATGGCACCAACACTCAGCTCTTTTTTTTTTTAAACTTTTCAGATATTCTCTTTGAAGTTAACTTTAGTACTATTCCCAAGCTACACTAAACACTGACATATCTTGATTTAAATTTGTGTGATCAAACACTTTGCACATGGGCAGATTATATAGTAAAGACAGCAGAGCATTTCCCTAAAAGCACACTACCAGAGTAGAATTAAAGACTTTTTTTCTTCAATCGAAGGTAAATTATGACATAAAGGCTGTGAAGTGACTTAAAGGTATCATCAAGCATATGGGTACTTCCTTATCAAATATAAGGGCCTAAACCACTGCAGCTACAAACTTTTTCATGGACAAGCATGCATTTTAAGAGGGTTATGTGGTAAATGGTGATATAGTACCACGCAATAGAGAAGAACTTGGTTTCTAGCATGAGCAGTGAGGGCCAGTCGTGGCTAAAAAGATTAACACTCACACCTATAACTTTCTCAGCAGGCAAGCAAAACAGCAAAAAATACCACAAAATACCAGAATGCTTAGCAACAACATTGCCAAAACACCTCCCCAAACACCCCCTACAAGGATTTCAAGGATTATTACTTTAATCCTTGTGGACCTGCTTGGAGGTTTACGGTTTAATACGTGTCCAGCAGCGTTGAAAAAGGTGAATATAATGTACAGTATTTAACAACTTACAACTAAGCTCCAGCCTCATTCCAAATATATCTCTTGGTAAAAAAAAAAAGAGTTCTGGTTATTTTGAGTCCAACCAGATTTCAGAAGCTGCTTGGAAGGGTCAGTGTCCTGAGTTTTGTCCTTCACTGGTGATCTTGAAACGAGACGAGAGTGTGTTTTACTGGAGTTATCACACAGATATGTGTGTGATACATATTTGAATAGAAGATTTTTTACTTTGCCTGAAGTCTAGAGTGATTTAAATGTTCATATATTTACATTTCATCACTTTAAAGCTGGTCTAATTGATGCTTTATAATGATAATGATGTAGTCAAATGACTACGTATATATGACCCTGCCTTCCAGCTCTGCTGTATGATGCATTTTAGTCTCTTTCAGCTTGTTGTTTTGGTTTTGCAGCATCGGCATCATTTCCAGCTGCAGGCAGCTGTTTTTAACTAAAAAGCTCAGACATGTCCACTGTACTGTTCACTACCTGTCCAGCACCAGTCAGACAGGCAAAGGTAGTGACTAGCTTCTGCAGCGGGGCATTTGGCAACTATTTCCCTCATGATTTGTTGGAGAGCAAACCAGAACTAAAAGAAAAGCGAGAGTTGGGTTTATAATCGTCAGATGTTTAGAAACATGGATTCAAATGGATGATTAGCATTCGTTCGGAGTGATGTTTAATATTCACTCTCCTTTTAGCTCTGTTTCTGGTCTCCTTCAACTCCTGAGAGAAATAACTGTTTCTTTAGCTGCTAAATGCTCCTCTTTGCTCACCAGCTGGTTGCTAACTGTATTAATAGTGTACATTGCTTTTTAGAACTTTTTCTCTTAAAATCGCTGCCTGCTGCTGCTGAAAGTGCAAAGAGAGTGAATCAAAACAGTTAAGCTGTGGGCTGTACGGCTAAACAATGACAAAAGTTGTTGTAATAAAAAAAATGACCAATTATAGCTGCTTTGAATATTTGCTTACAATAAATGTCCATGACTTAAGGTGTGCCAGCTGCCCAGCAGCAGGCAGGAGAGCCCTTCAGAGGGTCATCAGTACTGAAGGAGATCATCGGCTGCTCACTGCCTTCTTTGGTTGGTTTATTCAGCTCTCGCTGCCTCAGTAGAGCATCCAACATGCTGAAAGACCATCTGTTTGACCCGCTGCCCTCTGGTAGACACTTCAGGTCCATCAAATCAGGGACAAACAGACTCAAAAAACTGCTTCTACCCCAGAGCCATGTGAGAACTGAACACTGACTCTGTGTGACTGTCAGCACCACAATTCAACAAATGTGCAACAACTCAGCTTTCTTGCTGTTTTGATAGATTACAGGAAATACATGCATTTTATTTCTAATATATTTTTATACATGTGAATGGTCCGACATTGTCATCGTTGTGTCTGTTTAATTCCTGTCAGTGCTATGACATTATTTTTGCCTACAAACTTAGTGATTTTTCTATCCTCAAGTTAGTTAATTAACCTTTCTCAGTTTTTGAGCACCCCAGTGTCTTAGATAACTGTTAGCAACATTAGCTACCTAGCTAGCATTGTTGAAACTTAGATTGTATTTGTGTAGGACCTCATTGTTCATTGAAGCTGTGTTGTCTACATTCAGTTCATTTATCGTACATTTGTACATTCATTGAATGTAGAAAGCAGGAGGGCAGGAGGGCTTTCTCCAGGAGCTCTGTATTCCGTCAATGTTGCATTATTTGTGAGATGGCTAAAAATAATTTTAAAAGGCTATATTGTTTGCTAGCTGGCGAAAATTTTAAAAAGTTACATTGTTTTCTACCTAGCTAAAAAGTTTTTCTAAAAAGTTATATTATATGCTAGCTCGCTAAAACATAACAAAATATTATATTGTTTCCTAGCTAGCTAAAAATGTAGCTAGCCTGGTTAGCCTACTCATGATGGCTCAGCAGAGAATCATTTTGCTCAGTCCACCTCAAATGCAGCCATTTAAACAGGCAGTCTAGGTTTAGAGTTAAACTTAGGTTTAAAGACAGGTTTAAATTTAATCTTTCTTCATTTTAAGCTAGTTTTAATGTTTGGTGCAACATAATTTAATGTTAAACAATGACTTAATCAGGTTTAAAAATTAATTCTAGTTGGGACAACCCAGCTAAAATATAATGATTTACTGACACATAGAGTGAATTAAATTAAAATTCACTTTCGGAACTGGAGCCTATTTAATCCTTCAGACAAACTAAAGCTAACGTTTCAGTCAAAAATAAATACACATTCAAGCTCATGACGCAAAGCTCCTTTTCTTTAAGTGTTCTGGACCTTTTTGTGTTATAACCACGTTGTTTAGGCCCATTTGATTTCAAGAACTTGTTCCTTTCAGTAAACTGAAATAGTCCTTCAAACAGCCCTTTTCTTGGAACAAATTAGTGCCATTTCCCCTCCTGCTTCTCCTCACTGAGGGAAGACTCCTCACATAGTAACTGAACAGTGCTTGATTTTTATGACATTGTTAAAGTGGTAATCATTTGTGGCATTTGCCACTATGATTACTCTATGAATTGGCCTCCCTTGGTTAGGCCTTCTTATAATTTCTGGACCCCTGGTTGAGAGCAGCTCTGCATTACACCAATTAGAGCGGTGAGTCATATGTCACTGGCCACCGGAGAATTCAGCCTCCTCCACTTTGTGCTATAAATTTACCTCGAGCTGTTCCACCGTCAGGATCTATTGTCGTCGTGCTGCTGAGTGACAGGTGAAACTGATATGTTGCCTTCATGCTGGGGTCAGGGCCGTGTGGTCAAGGTTTGTGATGAGGTGAAAGATCAGGGTTCGATCTGATATTACATTGCAATTGCAGTCATTCATCTCATTTTAAACAGTTTTTTTCTGTTTTGCATGACTCATGTGCCATCTCTGGATGACAAAACAAGTACATTGAAGGATTTTCTTCGCTCTCCCCTGAGTGCACAGTACATAAAACAACTCTTTGCTCTTTTTTTTTAAAATATGTATCGAGCTCTTTTGCGGCAGTGTCAGGGGCTGGACCCAGCCCCCGAGGCTTAATTAGATTAATGGAAGAGATGGAGAGGATCTAATGACCTATCTCTCTGCATCACTGGACAGCGGAAAGATGGAGAGCCTCGAAAAAGTGCATCGGCACTCGCCTGCCTGCTTCCTCCTCCACTCATCCCCTCCTCTCCTCTCTTCTGGCCCAGACAAGTCAATGGTCCTTGAGAACGCTCTGAGATACATTACACGAAGCCCACGGCTGAGTCAAGCCCCGTCTGCATCACTGTGGCATTTTGTTGGTCGTTCCCCAGCGTGACAAGAGGAATGGAACAGCAGAATATGGGCCGAGTGGGTGGGCGATAGTGGTGCAATTTTATTCTTAACGACAAGCGAGCGTATGAGTGTCTTGCTGAGATAAGGGCTAAATGAAAACAGGGAAATATGCAAAGATAATGAAAATGACAATGGAGAGAGATTTATGAGCAAAAATAGCCAAGCTTTATGCTCAGCTTAATGTATTCATGATACTGGGAATAACTCCTCTGAACTAGAAGGCAACTACAAAGACAAAACATGTAGGAAAACTTCAGATTTTGTTTGACAAAGACTTAGAGGCCAGGTGTGTAAGATTTACGGGGATTTATTGTCAGAAGATGTTAGAATTGGAATATAATATAATATGCATAAGTATGTTTTCATTAGTATATAATCACCTGAAAACCTGAATCATTTTGTTTTTGTTACCATAGAATGAACCGTTTATATCTACAGAGGCGCGGGTCCTCTTCCGTGTCACACTGACAGTAACCCAGAACAGACAAACAAACACTGGCTCTAGATATGGCCCGTCACATTTTTCGTGAGTTTCATGGCCTCTGCAGGCTCTCCTACTTGCTCTGGAAGGGGAGTGTGAGGCAAAGTATTTGCAATCTGCAAGCTCACTGCTTGATACCACTAACTCCTGAACACTGGTCCTTTAAAAGCTACTGGGTAGAGGGTTTTTTTCATGTATTGTTCAACATTTTGACAACATTTCCCTGTTTGGTTGTCACCTTGTGTGGCCAAGTAGCAGACCAACGTGTATGTGCACAAGCACACGGGTCTTGATGGTTTCACACAGTGGGGAACCATCAGCTTAGATCGTTTACCATTAAATCTGTTCCTAAGGGAAAATGAGCCTTCCCGACACTGTTAAAATTGATCAGCAGTGTAAAGATCAGCCACAGAAAGAAAATAAATATGCCTGTCCTATTGGATCTCATCTTTGCTAGTTACTGAGTAAGGTAAGTTAGGTTAGGTTAGGTAGGTAACTTAATAAAGGTATATTTTGAACATTAAAACGTATGTTTTAATGAAAAACTCTAAATATAAGAAAACTAACAGTGTGCAGAACCTTTTTTTAAAAAAGACATTTTTGAAAACTTATTTTTGCTGTTTAACTTCACTATAACCGAGCAATCTACTGTTTCAACACCAAGTGTAGAATGTTACAGAATGTTACAAAGTCAACAAAAAGCAGTTTGCATGTCCAGTTTTATTCAGCCCCATTTTGAATTGAGAACTGCATACTCCATCATTAATGCACATTTTGTTTCACTAATTATTATTTCATAATTCTCAGACCAGCACTACTTGACTGTACCATGACAACCACTGCTTATTTCAGCAAAGCATATTCTTTTGGCCTGATGCCAGAGTGTGGAGTTCAAAACTGGTCATTCTGCAACCACCACTGCTGGATGTTGACATCAAGGCTGAAATCCCATAAGATGCAGTTCCTCTGATGGCCACTAGATGCTGACTCCAAGAAAACAACAGCTGCATTAAAAACTTTACACTAAATCTCAAAACCCACATATTGAACTGTTTACTACAGATACAGATTAATAATACAGAATATAATCAACAAATAAAATCAAAGTTATTCTGAAATGGAACATTCTGCATATTGAGTACTTTTACTCTTTATATTTTGATGTTAATAAAAATCATGCATTTAATTTTTTTGTTGAAAAGTACAAAGTATTAAAGACACTGTGGTATCAGTACAAGTAAAAGATCTGAATACTTCTTCCACCGCTGTTTAAGATCTTTACATTTTAACAAGTGGGGTCTGAAATTTTACTCCCTACTTTCCTCTTTATGCCACATTATTAGTCTCCTTAAAGGCACAAGTATAACTTAGTATAACAAGTGCATATCTCATGTATGGATACATTAAGAGTATATGTGGTGCAGTGCAGTCAACAACAGCAGTGGTCACAACTTGATGAGGAAAAGCATTTCATTGACTCTAAGTGCAGTGGTTAATGAAGTCTGTCTGTACTCTGCACACATGTATGCTGTATGGACGGGCCTGGAGTGCCTCAGCCCTGCTTTAGCGGTAACCTATAAGCCTATTGGGATCTTAGATGACATGGTGATGGGCTTAGGTGCCACTGGTGCTAGGGGCTGTTCTCCGTGTGAGAGTATTAGTTGTGCTAAAAGCAGTAATAGTAGGGGGGAGGTGGGCTTTCAGCTCCTTAGGAGTCAGTACATTCTCCACATAGTCACTTGCGGATGGGAAAGCAGATGCACCTTTAGGTTTGTGAAAATGTTTGGCAAGTTGAAGGGCCTCCTCAGTGGCCCTCAGCCACCTTCAAGGACCAATGCAGCGGACCCAGCTCCAGCTCCAGCTCCAGCTCCAGCTCCAGCTCCAGCCAAGGTAAGACATGTTTTGAGGTAGAAAACAGTGTTCAGTGAGTAACCCTATCTAGTCAAAGGGTACTGACTTCTTCTCTGATGCTCTTACAAGGTTTCAATAGCTTTCATATTGTTCAGCATGTGCCAGTAACAGCAGTCGCAGCCAAAGCCAAAATCAAGCATGACCACAAAAAAGAGAGATATTGCATCCAGGCTGTTATACTGCAAGTTTGGTCCCATTTGTTTCTGCTAAGATCACAGCAGTGGCTTCTTATCTGCTCCTCCATCCATTCAATTTGCTCTGTACTGCTGCCAACAAAGAATCAAATGAAATTGTTTCATTACACGGACCTCGCTGAAATCGCTCATTACCCAATGGGCGCTTTTGAATTCTATTCATCTCAAACACAGCTTTTTGTTTTTTAAAAGAGTCTCTCAGGCAAGGGAGTCATTTGTCAAATGCTAAATTCACTATTCTTTAAAACTGCCCTGTAAATTAAAATGTCTCTCTAATGACTGTGGTTTGACTAATGAAGCCGAGCATCTGACTTTGTGGAAAATGTTGATTTGTGGTGTAGGAGGAGAAGCCAGCCGATAAGGAGAATGAGGCCCAGAAAGTGGACAAACCGCAGGGTAAGTCATCGCTCAATTGAGAGGCTGAAATTTGCAAATGAAATTATTGGATGTCCCTTTCTGTTTTGCTTTGAGTCAGATGAACTGTCCTTTCCCCGTCTTGCAGACTGTATCCCCGGCAGATGGTGAAAAGACTGAGTCAGTTCAGGAATATGTTGTAACTTTCTCGTGGAGCTTTAAATGACTGTAATCACCTTTTTGTGCACTTGTAAGCAAAAAGAAAATCAGATCATTAAGTCAACAAAGAGGCACATAATTGACTTTTGGCAGCTTATTAATATAAAAAGTTCAGCTCTGGTCAACTGCTGGTCCCTGCTTTCTGAGCTCTATACAATAAATTGAGTTTCTGTGGCTTGTTGATTGTGTTGCTCTCAGTTCAGACACCTGTCCTGCAGCAATTTGAGGTTTTAAGCACAGTGGGTGAGTCATCCATCTAGATCCTGTCACCCTATTCCCAACACTCTGTGAAAACCAGAGAGATGCAACTGAACTACTAAACAGTCCTCTAACTATAACACATGCTGAATTGAACACCACAAACAAATGTGGCCTTCTGAATCTCATTTATACAGATGTTCTCTGTGGTTTCAAACATTAGGGCTCCTATAATTCATTCCAAACTGAACTGACATCATTTATAGCTGTGTCAACTTAGTGTCTTTTGGTGGTCATTGTTTTTCAATGAACTTTAACATCTTGGTTGCACCAGCAAAGATTAATTTAATCTAAGTTTAGTTCTAATCACAGTTTAGCAAAACTAGATCTGAAATGAGGAAATGCAGATTTTAAACTAAGCAGAGCTCTGTTGCTAAATTAAAAACTAATCTCAGTTTAGTAAATCCGTGTTTAGCGAGTAAACTTGAATTTTATCAATAGGGAGATGGTTTCTCACTCATATTAAAATAAATTAATAAAAAATAAATTTGATTGCTGTTAACTTTCTGCTCCTTAACAAAACATATTCTTTGCTAGCTAGCTAAAAAGTTAGTTAGCCTTGTTGGCTCAGCAGAGAAGCTCTACTTTCTCCTCCTTTGAGGAAAAACTTGAATTATCAGCTGGAGTGAAAGAAAGAAGAGACGCATCTTAAAACTCATTTTGGTTGAATTTGTCCCTTAACTTTCATTATTTTTCCCTCTCAGTTAAACCACCTCAAGTATAAGAATCAAATTTCAACTTAAAACTAAACTGAGGTTTAAAGAGAAGTTTAAACTGAATCTTTCTTAATTTAGATTCCAGCCTTAGAAACTTAAATAAAACGCTTTAACTAACTGTCAAATGCCTCAACCAACACGTTTTAACAGAAGTGATCTCAGGGCACTTCTCATATAGAGCCGATCTCATCTAATCTTCAGAATATTATTCATTGACACCCAACAATTCCCATCATGAGCAAGCACTTGGCAACAGTGGCAAAGAAAAACTTCCTTTAACAACAATAACGACATTATTTGTAAAGCAATTTTCAAAAGAAGTTAAAATGTGCTCTACACTGGAACAAATAAAGTCAAACAAAATAATGAAATGAAATTCAGAATGTAACATAAAATAAGGGATAAAATGATTAAAAAAAATACAATACTTTAATCTTATTTAATTCTATCTTAAAATCAGGTGTGAAACTGCCGAGTATTCGTGAGCTGAGTTTGGATGTTTTACCAGCTGAGACCAGAGTAAAATGCATTACAGAAATCAGCTCTGAAAGAGATCAAATGTAGTAGTGATTGTTCTCCTTTCTCAGAATCACCACCAGCTCCAGCCCCGGCCCCTGCTCCAGCTCCAGAACCAGCACCGGCAGCTGCGCCAGCTCCAGCCCCAGCCCCAGCCCCAGCTCCAGCCCCAGCCCCCAACCCTGCTCCAGCACCTGCCCCTACAGCAGCTCCAGCTAACCCTGATCAAGCTGGACCTGAGGGGTAAGACCTGCACTCTTGGCACTTTATGTATTTTCCAACTGTTCTAATTCCACTGACATAAACACACCTTCATCATGCACCTCAAAGTGTTTTTTTTTCTCCCGGATTTGTTTTCAGATATTTAATTAGGGAAGATGCACTGAAAGCATGACATAAGCAGAAAAGGACTAGATATAGTGTATTCATCCCTGGAGTGTCTGCCCAGCGTCCAAACTCCACTTTAGCTTACCAAACCACACGCCTGCCAAGACACTTACACCACAAACCAGTATCAGATTAATCACCCAATGAACACTAATTAATCAGAGTCCTTGGCAAGGTGGCAGAGAGAGACAGAGAAAGCCCTGAGAGATGAACACGGCATGTCAAATCTTTATCCCCCTGGTGCAACATGCATATTAACAGGGGGACGACCTGAAAGTGGATTAAAAGCTTTTCAGCTTTTTAGTTTTAAGAAGCTCACCAGGGCCGCTTCTGGCCCGGCAATAAAAACCATGAAGGCGACAGGTAAACATGGAGCCAGCTGATCCTCGCAGTTATAAGCACATGATACTTTTACAAATGAGGAGACATGTTGACATGTGGAATAAATAGCCCGTGAGTGTTCACAGGTGATGCTAATTTACTCCACAGCAGGGTTCGACTGGCATGAGCTGATTACTAGCATGTTATAACATAGGCACGTTGTAAAAGGATATCACGCGCTCACCAGGTTCGACCATTCTGACACAAAATTAGGTAATAAGATACAATAAAATAAGATAAACTTTATTGACCCCACACTGGGGAATTTCACTTTTTTTTAAGCAGGATGCACCTGGAAGGGATGGGAGGCTGTATGAAGTACTTATCTGTAGTCAGCGTATTATCTACAGTAAATGGCAGTCGACACACCCCCAGTTTGGCGATAGAGCAGCAGTTTAAGTGTACTCTATATTTAGCATATTTTCACCACTTTACCTTGCTGTTAGACAGTTGAGGTACAATTACTGGTTTTGTCAAAGAAGTTTGGTTGGTTTGGAGAGAGCAGTAGTAGTAGAAAAGGCTGTCTGACAGCAAGGCAAAGTGGTGAAAATATTCTAAATATAACATACACATAAACTAATATTGATATTTTAGGTGGACCTTTGTCAATGTAACTGCTGTTGACCCTGTCAGTAGCAGTGCATCAAGATATCTACTGTTTGTACATGTTATAAAACTGGTTGTATGGATAGGCACTACTTGGGAATCTTATTTTGGGGCATCTGAGCCAGACCCTCATATTTTTGAAAAGTAAATTCTGACATGTAAGATCTGCTTGATTTGGATTGTAAAACAGGAGTTTTTTGTTGTTTTGCTTTTGTTGTTTCCTCATTTTTCTGTGTGTGTGTAGGTGTGTTCTGTTTATCAAAAATAAATAGTTTTCACTGCTGCCATATTGATAAAAAGCAGGGTAAACACAGGTGTTACCAATGATAGTAATTAAGGTCCTGTTTTATTTGAGCCAACATGCACAACAGGAGCACACTGACTGTTTGTTAATTAGTATCATTGGTAACACTTGTGTTTACCCTACTATTTCATATCAAAATGGCTGCTGTGAAAACATTTTTTTTTTCTTTAATATACCCAGTTTTTGTTAAAACTGTTGCAGAGAGCTGTTGATTCACCTGTATGTTCTTTTTACAGGATGTAGTTTGTGGTGCTGATGAACTGTGTGGCATCTTTCTGTTTCTTTCTTTTGTCATCTGTCAGTGTGACACAGTAAAGTTCAACAGCATCACAAACTGCAGCCTCCAAAATTATCATAGAGTTGGACCAACACCTCTAAGAAAACCCACAGTAATGAGCAGCCCGTGTCTGTGTTGTATTTTGCAAGATAAAAATGCATCCCTTCTCTTATTGAAGTGGGATAAAAAATAAAAAAAAGCTGCAGCCTTCAGGGCAGATTCAGTCCATGGAGGTTTCTTATTAGAATTGCGACTCAGTGCCACCAGAGGGTTGAGTCCGCTGCAGTTCTGGCCAAAAGACAGAAGCGTCTCACTCACCTTTGAGTTTAGTAGCCGCAGCTTCCAAAGTGACTTTATTTCACTTTGCATCCTAAACTGATATAGAACGCTCGTCTGTGAAGGACATCAGCATTCATAGTACCCCTGTGAAGATGAAAGTTCTTGCACGTTGGTTTGTTGTAAACTATTATAAGAATATTTTGTTGTCTTTGGTGATGAAAGAGCTGAAATAACATATTAGTGGTGCAGTGGTGATTGAGTCCTTCCTGACTCCTCCTGTCAGTCAGATGTCTTGCTGGACTGTGTCCACTAGGAGGCGACGTATGAACACAGACGTCCTCTTCCTCTTGTCTGTCCTGCCCGAGCTGAAGTTGTCAGCTGAGCCTTTCCACTTAAACTGTCATTTCACACTGCATATGTCTTTATTTGACATTACAAATCACAATTATTATGCTGAGTCATGTGTGAAAACAGTTCCTGTAGCCTTATACAAGAAGTCTTTTGTTTAAAGTGATCATTGGTTAAACCAGCACGCATGGGTGGGTTTCTAGATTGTTGGTTGAAACAAAAATGCACAAATTCCAGCCTCTCTCTCTCTATTATAGCTTTGTAACCATACTTGTAGGTTTTAAAGTATTTTTACATTTCAGTTTAAACATTCAATATCTGTGGGTACCAGAAAACATTAGCATTTGTTCAAGATGTTTCTGGTAACTTTGCAAAAAGTCCAGTATTATGTCTGGCATGCATTAAACTCCCGAGGGAAACAGCTGGCTCCTTAGCTGCTAAATGCTCCACCATGTTCACCAGCTATTGCCAGTAGTAATTTGATGCTAGACATGTGGTGTGAAGTGGGTGTTGAGAGTTTTATTTTTACTGGATCAGCTGCATGCTCTGACCAAAAATGCCACGAGAGCAGTGAGAGTGAGCCATAGCAGTAAAGTTGCCCTCCAGAAAACAAAAATAATAAGCTGAAATATGCTAAAGTGCAAAAGATATGCAGGCACCTGAGTCTGGTGATAATTCTCTGTAGGTTCATCACTACAATGCAGAAGAGTGTGAGGGTGAGACATAAGGGGGGGGGGAAATGTTAAGAAAAAAGTCAAAATGTTGAAAAAAGACAATGTTGAGAAAAAAAAAGTTGAAATGTGAAAAAAAAAGACAAAATGTAGTGAACTAACACCGAAACGTAAAGAAATGTGGTCAAGAAAAACAGCTAAAAGGTCGGAGGGAAAAAATTTAAAAATAATTGAAACTTTGAGGCCAAAAAAGTCAAAAATCCTGGGAAAAAAAGGTCAAAACGGCCCATTTATTCTCAGCTTAATTTCAACTTAATTTTCAACTTTATTCTCAAAATGGCATTTTAACTTCATTCTCAACATTTTGACTTTTTTTCCCCCAATATTTCAATTTCATCAAAATCTTCCTTGTCTCATTTGTTTTCTTTTTGCCTAGCCCTAATACTCTTCTGTAATAAAGTACCTGTCGCTCTACACATTAAATATTGGTTATAACAAGTGTTGCTCTCAGTATCTCAAAAATTGACCAGTTTACCCTAATTGATAACAGACATAAATGCATATATTTCATAAACACTTGAAAAGAATCTAGGAATTTTTCCAAGATTTTTTTTTTCCAGAAAATTCAGAAGTTCTAGTAAACAGTCTGATATTTGTGAATGATTAGGTGTTTCATTTTCCTGACGGTACTTTTCATCTTCAGACAAGAGGCGCCTCCTCCGCCTCCGCCCATCGTCATCAACAAGTATTCAGACGAGCAGCTCAGAGCCATCGTCAAACTGATGAGAGAGAGGCTGCAGCTCTACAAAGACAAAGCGATCGATATGTACGCTTCATCCCCAGAGATCACCCCTCCTGTCAGTGAGTACAAGAACTGAATTATTCTTTAGTTAGAGCTTCACTTCAGCTGGGTTAGGAAGGATTATAGCCATCATCGGTGCTACATCGGGAAATGATGTTGTCTTTTCAGCACCTCTGCTGCCCAAAGACGTCTACCCTAAAGTCATCGAGGAGAGGCAGAGGCTGGCAGAGGAGGAGCGGATAAAGAAGGAGGAGGCTGACAAGAAGAAGAAAGAGGAGCAGGAGAAGAAAAAGAAGGAGACCGACCAGAAGAAGAAAGAGGATGAGGAGAAGAAGAAAGCAGAGGAATTAGAAAAGCAAAAAGAGGAGGAGAGGAAGAAGGGCGTGACGACCAAGTTACAAGAAGCTGCCTGGTCCTCGGTGGACATGATGCTGAAGCCAATCGAGGACCACATGGACTCTGTTCTGGGGCACACCATGGACCCTTTCACAGACCGTCGCTACATCGCCTGGCTGAGCCTGGTCACTCTGGCCTTCAACTACAACACCTGGCTCATCACCGCCCGTCTGTGCTTCCCGTACCACACCGAGAGCGCCATCCCCTACTGGTTCGCCGCGGACCTACTGGCCGACTTCATCTACCTCGCAGACTCTGTCGTCTTCCAGCCCCGCAAGCAGTTTGTCAAAGCAGGAGACATCATAGTAAGTCTGAGATAACTGAGAATGACCTGGACTTATGATGGAGCAAAATGACCAATGTTACTTTCGTCCTTTCAGAAAGACAGAACGATGACGAAGAAGAGCTACAGAGACTCGGAGAGATTCAGGGTATGTAACCTGAATTCCTTGAACCCGGAACATTTAGATGAACTCATCCCAATGACCTCACACGTCTTGTCTTTCCTCATCAGGCGGACATGATGTCTCTCTTCCCGTTTGACTTGTTGTATTTCCAGTTTGGGTTCAAATCCATTTTCAGAGCCAACCGTCTGCTGAAGGTGAGTTTACTCGTGTGTCGCCTTCACTGTGGAACCAACTCATGATCACAAACGTACAAATGTTAAGTTTACCACGGTGACATTTTCATGCTTCCTCTCAAGGTAGACACATTTTTTGAGTTCAGCGATCGTCTTGAAAGCATCATGGCCAAGGCTTACATCTGGAGGTGAGTCACAGGAAATTAATAGTAACACAATTTTGTCACACATGCGTCATTCAAGGTCAGTCAGGAACTCACCTTTTACCAGAGGTGGCAAAAGTACACAAAGTAGTCTTTACTCAAGTAGAAATATGGATACTTGCATAAAGAAAGCAAAGCAGATGCACTGGAAATGTACTCTGAAATGCACTCAAAGAATAAAATTAAAAAGTCAACTTCTGACTGCATAATTTTATGTCATTTTGGTCTTGTTTCTTCTTTTACGTCCTATTTCATTTAGTCATATCTTTTTTGTCTTTTGTCTTCTTTGTCGTTACATCATGGTTTTTGTCTCGTTATGTCCTTTACTTTGTTTTTCATCTTGTTACATCTTTTTATGCCATTTTTTGTCTTACGTCTTTTTCATCTTGTATCATTTTTAATTTTGTTACACCTTTGTGTTAACGAGGAGGATCTTTTCGGTTTAACCAGAAACAGCTGTTTTATTCGCTCTCACCAAAGCCACCAGACTCCGTTTACACAAACAGTCATTTCATTACTTGTCAAAAGCACTTCAATCAAACTTGATAGTAATGAAATAAAACTCAGCAAAATCACCTTTCAGCTAATCTTTCAATTTTTTACAACAATCACCAACTCTGGTTTGATCGAAATAAACAAAATTAATTCATGTGAAAACACCGGGAGAAGAGCAGGAGGCCGGTCGGACATCAAAGAAGCAGTGGGGAGAAACGGCGTGTACAGCCTGAATATTTTCACATCTGACATGGTGAATGAAGGGTTTATTTCAACCAAACCAGAGCTGGCAATTGTAGGAACAGTGAAAAGACAAACCAAGATGGTTTTGGTGAGTTTTATTTTGTTTCTATTGCGTTTGAATGAAGATGCAGATGACAATGATAAAATTACTGTTTCTGTAAATGGAGTCTGGTGGGTTTGGTTGGTTGGTGGTCTGGTTAAACAAAACGTGTCTTACTCTTACACAAAAACTCTTTTTTGTATAATGTTGTCAGATACTTAAAATAACAATCTGAGTCTGCCAGTGGCACAAGCAAGCACTTTCAGTGGACATATTTTGTCAGCGCACAGTTGCCTATAAGGGTCTGCACCGGCCTCCCTCAGCACTGGATCAGTTTAAAAAACTGTTGTTCCCATTAGTCACTCAGACACAAAACAGGATCCAAGCTGAAAAACACCAAAGTTACACTTTAACACAGGCAGAGAATGAGACAGATACATGGAGAAGTTAACTCACATCTTTACTTTTCTGTCAGAGTGATTCGGACCATCGGCTACCTTCTCTTCATGCTCCACATCAACGCCTGCTGCTACTACGTAGCCTCAGACTACCAGGGCATCGGGAAAACTAAATGGGTCTACTCCGGTAATGGCAGCGCGTAAGTACAGAACCTTTCATTTCCTGCTGGTGTTTGAGCAAAGGTCATTCTGATTTGATCCATACTGTATACACTGCTTTATCATTAGTCATGCTAAAGCATATTCTTGATGTTTTCAGAAACTTAGAAGTTACGAAGCTGTTATGATATGTTAGCAGTTGTCTATGTGTTTTTATAACTGGCTAAAGTTATGGTAGTTATAATGTGCTGGGAAACACACTTGTCACACCACTTATAATAGTCCACCACTTATAATAGTTTATAAATCTTATCAGTTGTCACGCATGATTATAAACATTTATAAAGCATTTCATAAAGCTTTATAATTACATTATAATGTCTTTTAAAAAAAAAGTTGCTTTATTGCTTTTTATTGTTAACCTGTGTTTTAACAGACAGTAAAAAATTCTTACCAGCATTTATAACTATCAGAGCATTTGTAAGTTTGTCTACAACATTGTCATTTTAATGAATGATTTTTGCACATTTATTAAATACGACAATGTGTAATTATAAAAAACAAGAGTTTAAAAAAGTAACTGCTTCATGTTCAGCTGTAACAAATAACAAAGAGTTTTCTCCATGCCTAAGAAATCCAACAACAAGCCCACATTGAAAAATCTATTGTATGTTCCATCTTTGCTGCTGCCGCAGTTACCTCAGCTGCTTCTTCTATGCGGAAAAGTCCCTGCTGATGATCGCTGAGTTGCCGTTTCCAGACACCATGTTCGGACAGATCTTTCAGATGACAAACTACCTTTTTGGGGCATTATTTATGTCCATCGTTCTTGCACAGGTAGTTTATTTGCAATAGTTTTCATTTTTTTCTTACATTTTTTTTTCTTTCAGTTTTTTAAGATGGTTTCATCAACCTGTGTTTGGATGGCATATATGTCTTTTTTTTTTTAAAATAAAATCATGTCACGTGTGTCATATTTTTTTTTCTGTTTTTCAATTTGCAATCGTAGCAAAAGTTTTTTTTTAAACGTTTGCAGCAAGACATCAAGGGAATCAAACTAATCAAAGGAACTAACAATGATTCAAAGCCCACCGTACTCCATCCTAAACACATGCACACACAGACTTATTCTAATGCAACAATTGTCCAAAAAACAGGCCCAAAAAACTACATGTAGTACAGTTTGTGACAGCCCGTCTAACGCCCCACCCTTTCTACAGGTACCTGCGAAGTTACTACTTCGCTGTCCGCAGTCTGATCAACATCGGGGGTCTTAACGAACCCCATACCGTCTTTGAGATTGGCTTTCAGATGACTAACTTTTTCGTGGGCGTCTTTGTGTTCTCCAGTTTGATTGGACAGGTAACAAAGAGATACATTCTGCCTGTAGCATGAGTCAAAGTTCTTGCATGCTCAGTTCACCTGGAAACCTGGTAGAAATTAGCATCTCTGAATTAGCATTTGAATACCTGTCTTTTCCACTAGTGATGTAGTGAACCATACTAGCTTCACCCCATAATCTGTCAGTTCTACTGTTGCTGTATCTAACTGGTTCCCTGTGGAGTCTTGACTGTCAAAAAGCTTGTTAAATATGCTATATGTAGCATTTTAACAACCAAGAGTCACTAAATCTTTCTAGCTAACCGGAGTAACTCTCCAGTTTCACTAAAGTTTTCCTCAGTTCATGTATTTATTCTCAAATTACCTCAGATGAGGGACGTCATTGGTGCAGCCACAGCAGGACAGACGTACTTCCGAACCTCCATGGACAACACTGTGGCCTACATGGTGACCAACCGCATCCCTTCTTTGGTGCAGAACCGAGTCCGCACTTGGTACACCTACACCTGGGACGCTCAGGGCATGCTGGGTCAGTAACACATCGCTCAGTTCAGTTTTTACAGAAAGTTAGAAAGCATTTAATCGACCCTTTCCATGTCCGGCCCCTTTTGGAACCTCGTTCAACTTTCTCCTTTCCTGTTTCCTGTGCTTAGATATGCTATGTGCTACATATGTACTATGGTGAAAATAAAGCTTCAAAAATTTTTGAAGATGGTTAGAAGGTGTTGCTGGGGGACAAAAAAGTAACAAAAGTGACATACTGTATAGCGTCACATCTTAAGTTAGCTTATGTTGGCAAAATGGTAGCTAACTAGCTAGCAAATCTACATCATGTTTACTAGCTAGTTATTGAGAGTTTAGCTAACATTAGCTTACTTAAGATGTAATTCTATGTCAGTTTTACAGGTTCCCCAGCAACATCTTTTGACCATCTTCAAAATTTAGTTTTTTGGATCTGGAAATTTTTAAAGACAAGGAAGGTTTTCTACATTCCACTATGTATAGAAAATCTACCTCTCGCAATACCATACTGCATGCAACAAGCTGTCATCCAAAACATCTGAAAGAAAATATTCCTTTTGGTCAATTTCAGAGACTTAGAAGAATTTGTGATCAAACTGATGATTTTGATGAAAAAGCCATAAAGATGGAAGATCGGTTTATACAGAGAGGCTACAGTAAAAGTGTTGTCCAAACTGCCAAAAACAAAGCAAGAAATCTTGAACGACAGCCCCTCCTGAAGAATGGAGTTACTAGGCGGTGCTCAGAAAGAGTTTTCTTCTCTACGAGATTCAGCACAGAGGCCAATCACATTAAAAATATAATTTAAAAAAACTGGAACCTACTACAATGCGATGTCTCTCTAAGAAAGATTTTTTCAGAGCCTCCTGTTTTCAGCTTTAAACGTTCACATACTCTGAGTGACAAACTTGTCCATAGCTACTTACCAGCACCTCCTAAATCTACATGGTTATCAGTTAAACCTCAAGGCAGTTTTCAGTGTGGTTAGTGTAATCACTGTTCCACCGTGACCAAATGCAAAAACTTTAAAGATATACATGGTAATAGAACCTATGAGATCAAACATTTTATTAATTGTAAAACTACTTTTGTAATATACAAGCTGGAATGCCCTCTGTGTGAGGTGTTTTATGTTTGCAGAACCAAACGGCGATTACAACGTAAATATGCAATCAGAACAGAAAATGATAACTACCCAATGGCTTGCCATTTCAGAGAAAAACACAACAGCAATCCCTCCATCCTTAGGGCCCCACACCTTAAGGGGAGGTGATAGGCAAAAGCAACTCAACCAACGTGAGAGTTTTTGGATATTTCAGCTAAAAGCAACACAATATCCAGGACTCAACGAAGATTTAGAGTATCATCATTTTCTGTAAGAATTGTTGACATTAGACGTGCTGTGGTATAGACTTGTAACTCTTTGATAGCTTTGTGTTTATGATGGATGAGCTGGTGTATATGCTTGTGACCCTTTGGTGACTATTTGATCATGATATTCTTTTGCTTCCTATCCTGAACCTTCTTTTGGCTGCGAGGCCCCCTCCTGTTGGACTTTGGATATGGCCTCCTTTGTCTGTTTTTTTGTGTGCTCATGAGTTGAGTGCCAGCACCTGGTACCAGTCTCACAGGTTCTTTTAATTGTTTGTTTCTTTACCATTCAGGTCACACTCCCTGATGAAGGCTCCCAGCCGAAACGCGTTGGAGCGCTTTTAACCTCTTTTAACCTCTTTAGCCATGTGATTCAATAAAGGCTTTTTAATATTTTTTCTAGATGAGTGCCTTGGTATTTTTTCCTTTTGTTCCCTATCTTCAAATTTTAGTTTTCTTTTCAACGTAGATGAACTAGCACATAGCGTATCTAAGTGCAGGAAACATGACAGGAGAAAGTTGACCGAGGCTCTGCCGGAAATGTAATCAAGATTGCTCAACTGGAGCACAAAGGGGTCACTCAGTCACATCATGTATTCTTTAAAAAATGATTTATTTTTAAACTTTTTCTGTTTCATCTCAATGTTTTCAGATGAGTCTGAGCTGCTGGATAAGATGCCCCTGGTGATGAGAACCGCCATCGCTGTTGACATCAACCTGACAACCTTTCAGAAGATTGATCTTTTCAAGGTGCCTTTTCAAGACCCCACACCACCCAGTGAAACAGACAAACTGCAGCTTGGACATTAAGTCAAATAAAAACCTTTTTTCCCCACAGGGCTGTGACCAGCAGATGTTGGTGGACATGTTACTGAGGCTCAAGTCTATCGTCTATTTACCAGGAGACTTTGTTGTGAAGAAAGTGAGTGATTATCATATTGTCACGATTATCCTCGATTTTAAATGTGAACCTTTACGTTTGAATCTGTATCATCACATAAAATCATACAATTAAAACCTTCACATAAATATCTGCAGTCTATTTTTCTGTGTGTATATGACTTTGTTGTCCCTGCAGGGTGACATCGGTAAAGAGATGTACATCATTAAAAGTGGAGCGGTGCAGGTGGTGGGAGGACCCGACAACAGCATTGTGTTTGTTACGCTGAAGGCCGGCTGTGTGTTTGGAGAAATCAGGTAAGATCAAGTTCACACTTTGAATTTCTTAGATATGGACACAGAGGACGGCCATGCTTGCAATTATGTTTTTTTAATGTTGTTATCTAACTGCTAATTTAGGTCCCATTCCAATTAGTGTGGCAGACCCTTTCCTTTCCAGTGAGCCAACATGCACGTAACACCTGTGTTTATTTCATCTCAGTCTGTTGCAGTCATCCAAAGATGGAGGAAACAGGCGGACAGCTAATGTCAAAGCCTACGGCTTCGCTAACCTCTTTGTCCTGGAGAAAAAAGACCTGTTTGACATCCTGGTCCACTACCCAGAGTCTCAGAAAGTGTTGGCCAGGAAGGGCAGGTGAGTCAGACGCCTGAGGACAAACTGTCTGTCTCTACTCTATCATTCATACATCACAGTGGTATCAAACAGTTTGACTCTTGTGCTGGTTTGTCTGGAGACTGATGATTTCTTCTCTCATGGACTCACTGTGATACAAAACAAATCAAAGTATACTGCCAAGCTAAAGACATCAGGGTTGCAAGTATTACTTATTTTCAGTACTGAGTAATCTGTTATATATTTTGAATTTTTTTTGTATAGGAAGCTAATGAGGGCGAAGGGTCCAGCAGCAGCTAAAGCAGAAGAGGACAAGAAGAAAGGACTGGCGCTGTTCGGACCCAAGCCGCCAACACCCAAGCTGCTGCGTGCTGTTGGTGGAACCATAAACAAAACAATTATTAACAAAATGAAGGTAACAGCACACACATTTAGATCTATATGTGGTCATATAAAACCCAGTATAGTCATACTGACTGCTAAACATCAATATATTTTGTATTTCTTTCCCCCCAGACTGCCGCTGGAGGCCAATGAGGAAGGATCGTAGTGAGCTTATTTTTTATAACTCCTTTTTGGGAGTGAATGTACAGT
Source organism: Lutjanus campechanus (assembly GCA_027495735.1). NCBI lineage: Eukaryota > Metazoa > Chordata > Actinopteri > Lutjaniformes > Lutjanidae > Lutjanus > Lutjanus campechanus. The sequence goes on from JAJHUR010138876.1 coordinate 25,264, forward strand.
TTTATTGTCAACCTCTTACTCTTTTGTACAGAGTGTGTATTTCCAGTCGATTTAAGATTTTGTGTAAAATGCCTCTGTTTTCTCCCAAACATTTGGTTTGACACGCTTCGAGCGCCAGACAAAAACAGGGTAGTCCATGTTAAAGGGATAGTTCAGATTATTTGAAATGGGTATTTACTGGCCAACATTTGCAAGCTAACCAATCAAGTCAGTCAACTATTTGTGCAATATTTGATTATGTCTGTAAATTTCAATTACTGCCCCTAGTGGATACTGCTTGTTGTATATTGTATACTTACACACTGAGTCTGCTTATATTGACTGTATTTTTTCAATAGCTTAAAAGCCTAACAGAGATTATTGATCATAACAGTTGATACAGTAATTCTCACAATATAAGATTTGATTGATTTGATCTATGTTGGTATCTGCTTAAATAAATAATTCCCTGATTGAACTACAGTTTACTTCTGGTGGCTTCCTGTGTTTGGTTCTTCTGTGGTCGTCTTTGTGTTTGTACAGCAGGAGTTACAGTTCAGAGAAACAGAGAGAGAGAGAGAGGTGCTAACTAATCCTGTTAGCCAGACAGGGCCATCGTCAGGGTTAATTAATTAAGTGGACTCTATGTTTGTTACTTTGTAGCCAGAGGGGACTCAAATAACCTCAGCAGTCCAAATTTACATCAGCTACTTTCATCCCACACAGCCACAGTTACCACCATGTAATTCATGTTATCCCGTGATTAAATATTAAGACAACTCAGTTGTTTCCATTTATTTCAGTAAACTCAATGGCAGAATTAGTAGTTTGTAATAATGAAAAAAATATCCCATTCTTCAACCCACTTTGACCGGCAGCAATTAATCTTTTCGTTTGATAACTGATTATTAAAAAGACACTCTTGTATCAGTATTATGATGCTTATTTGCCAACAAATGATAAAGTAATCAGGTGCTCAGATGGTCTTTGTTCTGGACCAGAGTCAATACTTGTGTTTGCTGGCAGTGACTGGCGGCTGTGACAGCTGATCTGGTGTTGACTCCAATTGAATAGGGGGAGTGCCCAAAGGGAATTAATGGCTCTAAGAGATTAATTGCCCCAGTCTGTTGTTTGGATGTGAGACGAGGACTGCTGAGGACTCTTTTCAGGACCTGAGATCCACACATAGGACACGGTCCTGAGGAGGAGAAGTGGATGGGCAGGCCTGTTCCCTGTAGCCCACACCGAGCCCCACCATGTTCAGCAGGTTTAAGAAGTTGATCGGGGCTCCTGAGCCTCCCGCTGCCTCGGATGCTGCCCCTGCTGCTGCCCCGGCTGCTGCCCCGGCTGCTGCCCCGGCTGCTGCCCCGGCTGCTACCCCAGCTCCGCCCGCTAAGGTAAGGCCTGACCTCTCTCTAATATCTTAAATATAAAAGACCTGGGCCAGGAAGGTATTTTGAAAAAAAAATCTTTACCTTTACAAATGTAAGAAGCAGCACATTTTTCCTGTTTATATGTTTGTGTAATTATTACAGTAATTTGTTTTGGTTGCTCCCTGAACAGCTGTCTAGCAGTTTTAATGTGTGCACCATCTAAACCAAATGTTACATTAATTTATCAAGAATAAAAGGTTCTTTGCCCGCTGCCTCTTTGTCACACTGAGTTGTTTTAAGGTGTCAGGTGACTCAGATCAGTGAAAGCCTCTGAAGCAGCTTGGCACTGAGGAAGAGGACTCATGGCAGCTTCAGCAGGGACAATGGATTTACTGCTGCTGGGCCTGCGATGTCTCCTAAAACTGGGGATGGAAGGGGACACTGCTGAGGAGGAACTACAAGGGTAGTTTGGTGCAGGGCCGCCCACTGGCATGAATACAGCCACAGCTGTTATAGGGGGGCACATGGTCAGTGTGACTTTCTGTGTTGTTCAGAGTCATGAATCTCATTCAATAGATTAACATTGTTTTTTTTTTGGCTGGTGGGCAAAGTAAATCAAAGTAAATCTGGTGCATATTTTAGCAGCATTTGGCTGGTGGCTGCTGCTAATTTTGTGTATCTGGCCCAGATGCACCACACAATAGTTGAGTCTTACATCTGATGGTTGTTACACACTGTCTGATTCTTAGTTTGCAATCAGGGATTTAATTAATAATGTTTCAGTACACAAACTTCATCAGGTTATTCTGAATGTCTGTTATGAGCATTATTTATTTACAGGAAGAAAAGCCCCCTGAAAAAAAGGATGAACAAGAGCAACCAAAGAAAGAGGAGGAAAAGAAAGAAGAGGTAAAGAAAGAGGAAGAAAAGAAAGAGGAGGAAAAGAAAGAAGAGGAAAAGAAAGAGGATGAAAAGAAAGAGGAGGAGAAAAAAGAAGAAAAGAAAGAAGAGCCTAAGAAGGAAGAGCCCAAACCAGGTGAGGATTCTGTTCATGGGGTTGACTGTATGTTGATCGTGATGTGATCTGTTAGCACAACAAGGTGCAGGTTTTTGAAATCAAAAGCCTTTTGCCTTGACTGGCTTTTCCCCTGTGACATGGACTTTCTTCTACACACCTGCATAGCGTAGTTTCACATTGTTACATCACTCTTACACATTTTCACAGTTTTGTGTTTCTGTTTTGGCTGCAAGCAGACCACTTGGCAAATTCATCTGTCTCGTGAACTTTCTGACCAGGGATGAAAAGAATTATGTTATCCCACAGGGGACAGGGGACAATGATGCTCAACCATGTTAAAGGGACAGTTCACCCAGAAACCAAAAATACATATTTTCCCTTAGCCAGCAAGGTTTTGGAGATACAGTATCTGCCATAGAGGTGTCTGCCTTATCTTGCAGATCTTTGCAGATTCATTTATATCAGGAAGAAATCCACATACAGCTGTTCACATCGTTATTATTTTCTTCTTCAGGTATAATAAGGATTGTTGTGTTTTTGTAACCTTAGAATGAGCCCTTTACATCTATATGCAGGTGTTCTTCCACAGAGGCTGCCATGTTGTACCACCATATTTCTACGGTAGCCCAGAACGGACAAACCTAACCTAGCACTAGATGTGGCCTTTTGGGGTTTTTTGTGAGTTTGATGGCCACTGTAGTTTCTCCTATACATTTGGAAGGGGAAGGTAAGGCAAAGTGTCCGCAATATGTAAGCTCTGTAATCGAAATCAAAAGAACAATTTTCACATGCAATTCTGTTAGAAATCATTAAGAAAAATACATACTAATCTGCATTATTTTTGGAATTTTACACTTTAATGCAATTTTGTGCTCCAGTTAGCAGAGAAGATGCCTCTCTGCAGATTCTGGCACCAACATTTCCTTAAGGGATTTTATTTTTACAGATTAAAATTTCTAAGAAGTCAAAGGAGGTTCTGTTACAGTGATGCTTATTGGTCCCGATATGACTGTTAGTGTTAGTGTTCATTTGTTAGAAACTGATGAGAGTGTTGCTATGTTTTGTTTTTTTCCCCAGCTCCAGCTCCTGCCCCAGCTGCTGCTGCCCCTGCTGCTGCTGCTCCTGCCAATCCACCGGCTGAAGGGTAAGATCTCAGAATCTCTAGTAGAGACGGATATAACTGTTCTGACATTATAAGCTTTTCATAGTTACTTAAGGCTTTACACTGCAGGACTTTTCTGAATTCAGATTTTTTTCCCCCTGAGATGCAGTCATTTGATTTGTCCGTACATGTATAGAAGTGACCTGTATTGGGGTGTCCTGGAAGCCTCAGGGTTTTGACAGTACCATCTCTGGTTGTAGTCCATCATTTACAACATCCATCCAGTGTGGAATTCTTAACTGTTCCTAACTGTTGTGTTTTTACCTTACAAAGAGCTTTTTGTATCCATTCAGGGCATGCGTCCTCTTCCACAGGGTTTGCTGTGTTATTAGTTTATCGTAGTAACATGTGAGACTAGTTGAGACTCTAACAGTGATTAGTGGCTGTACAAATAAACTTGACTTAACTAAGAATACCTTGACCCTGGAGCTTGAGCTCTGTCTATTTCAAGAACTCCTCCTGCCTCCAGTCTCCAGGTATCAGTGTACTACCACAGTCAGGCTTCGGCATTAAGCCTGGCCCGGTGGCCTGTGGCCACAAAAAATGACTCTGTGGCCACTAAATATTCCATTTAAATGTCCCTCTGTGGCCAACAAGTTTTATCCCCATACTGTGAGCTTCCTATGTGCTTTTAGTTCAACGTTCTACAAAAACAGCAAATAGTTCTTGTTACTAACTAGCTACCAATATGTATACAATACTAAGCTTACTCCAACTTCAAAAGTGATCACTACATGAACCATAAACACAAACAACAGATTGTTGGCTAATGCTTTGCAACCATTAAGATGAGAATATATGTTGCTTTTGCAGGTCCCCATTTTCAAAATTTGGTTGTCTTGAGTCTAGCACACAGCATATCTGAGGAGGCAGGAAAGGACAAATCTGACCAAGATGTCAAGCTTGCTCAGCTGTCATTGGAACAGAGCAAAAAGGGGCGGGACTTAGGCAGGGTCAAAACTTGCTAACTTTTAGATCTCAAAAATAGGGAGGATTTTGATGCCAAGGTGGGGTCTGGGTAGCCTCAGCCTCATCCTGTCCAATTTCAGTTTCATTTCGTCTGATATTTGCTTTAATTTTTCTTTCTCTTGGTAGAAAGCACAAGTAACTGTCTTCCATGTCACGTGCACGCTGGGAAACATTTGTTGTGGCTCTACCGTTTGGCTGGAAAAAGTTGACTTTTAGAGACTTACACACACTCCATGGCACCAGAAGTAGATTGTGATCAAGAAAAGGAAAAAAAGGGTTTGATAAGTTGTCATATATCCAGAGAAATACTGGAGAAACCAGGAAACGGCAATAAAAAACATACAAGAAGACAGTGTGCAGTCTCCTATCATGAGGGTTGGACAGTATGAGTGGACAACACAAGTCACAGTAAAGGAAGGCTGTGTTAAGTTGTGCTAAATTGCCTTTTCTGTATTTATTTATTTTACTTAAGTTTACATGGGCAGATGGACAGTTTACCCTCAACTCCTTTGGTTTCAACCCTCCTTATATTCAGTACAGTGTCACTGGATCTACTGTGTGTGTTAGCCGCAGTAAGAGCAGCCATGATCATACCGTGACTGCTAAAGTAGGAAAGGAGATTAGGAGCTTAGTGGTATTTGTGACTGAGAATGCTCAGGGAGAGCATGTTGAGTGGGAACTTGATTTCGAAGAATGAATTTTGTTCTTTGCAGATGAGTTAACACTATTTCATAAATTTCTTTGTGTTTTTGGCAAGTAACAATAGCTGAATTAGAGGTAGTAGCATCAATTTTATGGCCAAGTTTTATTTTCTCTCCGCCGATGCTCCCTCACCTCCATCCTCTCTGATCAAATCTCACTTTATCTATCTATTCCTTTATTTTTTTTTACTTTTCAGGGAAGAAGCCCCTCCTCCCTCTCCACCGCCTGTTGTCTACTTCCGTTACACAGATGACACGCTCAGAAATTTGGCCAAGAAGTTAAGAGAGCGGACGGTCGAGCTCAAAGACAAAGCCATAGACCCTTATGCCACATCCCCAGAAATCACCCCACCTGTCAGTAAGTATGGACAGACGCAGACAGAAAACAACCCCCCCAAACATGGTCGAAGGGGCGTCTAATTCACCATCACTCTCTTTGCCTGTTCAGCACCTATCTATAAGAAGGAGGACTACATCAGGTTGAAGGAAGAGGAGCGAATAGCAAAGGAAGAGGCAGATAAAAAGAAGGCAGAGGAGGCGGCCAAAAAGGCAGAGGAGAAGAAGAAGAAGGATGAGGAGAAAAGGCTGGAGGCTGAGAAGAAAGCGGAGGAGGAGAGGCTGGCAGAGGAGGCCAGGAAGAAGGCCAAGGTCCTCCCGGACATCAGCTGCTCGTGCTTCGATGTCCTCTTCCATCCAGTCGAGGCAATGATGGATAACGTCGTGGGAAACACCCTAGATCCTTTGGGTGAGGCACACATTGTGAATGTGACAGCTGAGATTAAATGGACACATCAAATACTTGAAATAGGCCGACTTTAAATTTCTTAGATTGGGTTGCATCAGCAAAGTCAGTCAGAGTTTGGCAAAACTAAATGGGTAAATCCAGATTTACAATTAAGTAGAGTTATAGCTAAAATATCAAAACATTACATTACATTGCTAGCTAGCTAAAAAGCTAACAAAAGATTTTCTTCTTTTCTTCTTCTGTTGAGCTACATTGTTTGCTAGCTAGCTCAAAAAGCTAGCTACTACTTCAGAGAAGCTCTAATTTCGCCTCCTTTGAGAAAAACTGGTTGGAATTGGAGTTAAAAGTTTTGGTTGCAACAGAAATAAATATAATCTTTCTTAATTTTAAAGTAGTTTAAAAGTTTGCTGTGACATCATTAAAGTTGTAAGTAAGTATAACCATGATTTAATCAGGTTTATAAATGCTTCCTTGTCGGTGAAACCCAGTGTTTCTTTCTCTCTCCAGATCGTCGGTATATTGCCTGGTTGTCCATCGTGGCTCTGGCATACAACTACAACGTTTGGTTTTGCACTGCGCGGTTGGTCTTCCCTTTCCACGGTGAATCTGTCAACATGTACTGGATCATTTGTGACATTCTTAGTGACATCGTGAACATCATTGACATCGTACTTTGGCAGCCCCGGCTACAGTTTGTCAAAGCTGGAGACATTATCGTAAGTCACAAAGCATTATGGAGCATCACTGTTAATGACCACAGTGGCTTTGAGTGCTAATACTGTGTCTGATTCACCATCTATCTCCTGCAGAAAGACAGAGCTTTGACTAAGGTGCATTATCGGAAATCACAACGATTTAAGGTGAGAATATATTCTATGTCCAGTGGTGGAGAGTAACTGAGAGTAATTTCCATTTCCATTTATTCTTCTGCTCCACTAGGTTTCACATTATAACATTAACATTTATCTGATTTCAGATAAAGAGTTTTACATAAGTAAATATATGATAAATAAAATACAGCACTTTCTTAAGGATTACATCAGTGGTTGCCACCATTTCTGGCTTGTGACCCCTTACTAAAAAACACATACCCATCACATTTCAGATGTCTGAGAGTTGTTAGCAGGTCCATCAAAGAATGATTCTATGAAATATCTGAGAGGCAAGTGAGAAACAAATTCTTGTGATCCATTTTCTAAGTCTGATCTAAATTGTTTTTCTTTCCTGTAAAAAGTTTTTGCCTGGATCATTTCGATCATTTTACTCTTTTCATCTATGAATGAATGAATCAGTGAAAAATAGGTTTGGCAGGTGAATTATTATCATTTTATTTTACTTTAATATATATTTTATTTTCACCTCTCTCACAGATGAAAAATAATGTAGGAAGGAAGGAGTCGCGATTCAAAGTATTGGAGTGAAAGTTGTTTCTTCCCGCTTCCTCCTCCCCAGACTTGAAGCTCAGGCCGGTGCAGGTTTCAGGACCACTGACCCCCAAGCAGACTCCTGACAGTAGTACAAACAGAACAGACAGTTTAGACTGGACATAGGAAATGGATCATCAGATTTTTTTTCTCACTTGCCTTGCAGGGTTTCCATGGATTTCCCCTCGGACGCTGTCAGATGGTTTTATTGAAATAATTTCTCAGTGCTCAAAGTGGTCATATTATCCAATATTTCACAAAAAAATATTAACTGTATATAAAGTGATTAAAATTGGCTCCATCTCAACCAGCTGCAATAATAAAATGCTACTTATGCATTAGTGCATCAGTATTTAGATTTTAATAATCAGTCAAGTACTTCATGTTGTTGATAATACTTCTGTACTTTTACTGTGACTTTAACATGTATTTATTTGAGTATTTCCACATTGTTGTACTGGTTCTTTTACTAAAGTAAATGATGTTAAAACTCCCTCCACTGCTGTTTATGTCCCAGCAAAGTAAATCTTTTGAGTTATGTGGCTCCAATCTACGTGTCACTGTAACCTCTGAGGGACAGAAGTTGTGTAACTTTTTTTATTCTTCTCTTTTCAGACTGATATATTCACTATCCTCCCCTTTGACCTTCTCTGCCTGCACTTTGAATTCTCCTCCATGTACAGACTCAACCGCTTATTCAGGGTAGGCAGCCGGCTGAAAATATACAAATAAATAAATGAATATATTTTTGTTTTAATAGATTTAACGTTTCCTGTTTGCTCCCTTGTGTGTTCTAGCTTGAGTCCTTCTTTGAGTTCAGCGATCGACTCGAGAACATCATGGCCAAAGCCTACATCTGGAGGTAAGTGTCCCTGGAACAATGACAGAGTAAACACAGTTATTTCATTCAGTTCATAACGGAAGGACACGCTGCCTGGCTCGGATGGCTTGTCTGACAGGTGGTGTTTAGTGAGGCAGGTAAAAAGTGCAAAAAGACAAAATCCAGGAAGTCTTGCCTGAGTTACGCAGACAACCACGGGAAAAGAAACGAAGGCACTTCTAGTGAAACGACACTATGAATTTATTCTTCAAGCAAAGGCAAACAAACAGAGCCACAAGTGTTGACTCTTCGTCTTCATCAGGGTCGGACGAATGCATAATCAGTCTGAATTAAATGCACTTGCTGCTTTCTCAGCCTGTATACATGCTGCTGCTGTTCACTACGTTATTTGCAGGGTACAGTGATGTTCACACACAGATCAGTTCACTAACATCTAATTCTGCCCAAACCTATTTGTGTCTTTCTAACGCAGAGTGATTCGTACCACAGGTTACCTGCTCTTCGTGCTCCATCTCAACGCCTGTGCGTATTTTGTCGCCTCACTGCACCAGGGTCTTGGAACGACTACATGGGTGTACAGTGGAAAAGGCTCAGCGTATGTTTTTTTTTAAACTTCATCTTGTTGTTGTTTGAGATGTTTCTAATTATAGATGTCAGTTGTTGTCGGAGCTCTGCATGGTGCCACCTCTCCAGGCTCCAGTCTCTCTGTCTGTCTCTCTTTGTGGTCCTGAAAGTCTTTGTGTCTCTGTCCATGGTGCTGACAATTTCAGGCAAACTGTCTGTAATAAATCACTCCCTATTTACCGCACAGTGCCTTCGAAAAAATGTTGACAGCAAATTTAATATAAATGTAATGAATTATTTAATGATGAGATCTATTGACACTCCATCAACATATAAAAATGAGAAATTTTATGATATTTAGTCAACTTAAATTAGACTAAATCTAAAACAATTCAGATGACTGAAATACACTAAATGGCATTTTAGTCCAAATGACTAAAACGCAAATCAAAATTAATCCTTTAACACCATTTGTATCATATTTGATACATGAGTTTCTGAGACCTCCACTCCATCAATATGATCAAAACTTTCCTGAAAAGCCTGTTATATCGATTTGAGACATGTCTTCTGCCCCCTGGTGGATTATCAGTGCAGTGCAAGCAGCAGCCAGCCTGTGAGTGCAAAATCCAACATAGCTCCACCCCAGAAAATAGCCTAACCTTTGTTGAAATTAAAATATACCCCGACCTTCCACAGGTACCTGCGATGTTACTACTTCGCTGTCCGCAGTCTGATCAACATCGGGGGTCTTCCAGAGCCTATAACCACCTTTGAGATCGCCTTTCAGATGACTAACTTCTTCGTGGGCGTCTTCGTGTTCTCCAGTTTGATTGGACAGGTAGGCTTAAGTTTTAGTTTTATTCATATATCTATCAGATGACAACTGTCTGAAGATCTTGGACCAGTTTTTCTATTCATATTGCACTTCTTCACGATGTTCTATATTTTAATTTAACACTGTCCCCCATCATTCTCACTTCTTTCTTTCAGATGAGAGACGTCATAGGAGCTGCAACAGCGGGTCAGGCATATTTTCGGGCATCAATGGACGGCTGTGTCTCCTACATGAACACAAATTCAATCCCCAAGCAAATCCAGAACAGAGTCCGGACCTGGTACAACTACACCTGGGCTGCTCAGGGCATGCTGGGTAAGTCTGAGGATAGTTTGTACCAGTAATGTGTCCCTGTGAGAATGAAAAAGCTGATGAGATTCTAAGACTGGGTTGCACCGTCAAGTATTAATTTTTAAACCCAATTAAATCATGGTTTAACTTTAAATTATGTTGTGCTGTATTTTTAAACTATTTTAAAATGAAGATGCACCAAAACGTCAATTCAAAATGTGATCCAGTATTAACTTTAAACTTACACTTGTGGAGGTTTAACTTTTAAAATGGCTGCCTTTTTGGGATGAATTGCTGTCACCAGATAATTATTTCAGATCATACAACTGAAATGACAAAGCAGTTAGGTCAGAGATGTGAAGAAAATGCTTTTTGACATCTCAAGTTGAGATTTTGCTGTCCGCGTCGTCTCCAGATGAGTCTGAGCTGCTGGACAAGATGCCTCTGGTGATGAAAACTGCCATCGCCGTGGACATCAACCTGGCCACCTTCCAGAAGATCGCCCTGTTTCAGGTGACTGTTAGTTTGTACATGAATTAACACTAAAAGGAGCTTTTAGCTGCTGTAATCTTTTACAACTCAGTCATTTTCAAACACGGTTTTTGTGATTCAACTGCATAGCTGAGACAACAAGGGACAGGAGATGGAAACTGGCTAGTGAGCTAAATCTGGTACAAAACTTTTCTCTTTTTGACACTAGTGTGTTTTGTACACAGCCCTCGATACAAATTAACTTAATAGTCTGAACTAAACAAAACTAAACTAGATCAAATCCTCCAATAATTTTTATCATCACATCTGAATCGTTACTATAAATATTTGCAAATTCCTTTATAACCACAGCAATCAGTGCATATTGTCACTTAGTTTTATTTTTCACCAGTTATTCATATTAACATTGATTGTATGTTTTGATCATGACTCTAATTTCCAGAGTATGGAAACAACAGAGGACTTATTTAGCTATAAATTAAAAAACATGAAAACGTGATTGTTTCATTTCAAATATTGGAAGATTTTTGGTTTTCATGAGTGATTGTGAAGATCAAATAGGGCTGGCACGATGTGGTAAAAAAAACAAAAAAAAACATCATCAGATCATGATTACTTTCACAGATCACAATTTGCATTTTCACTGAAAAGACTATTAAAATCATGATAATGTCACTGAGCATCCACTTCATTATTTAAAAAAAATGTAAAGCTTCTGCAATTTGGATATTACACTTGGTCATATTGCCATTTCAACAATATTTTTGATTAATTTTGCAGTACTGTTATTAATTCGGCAGCAGATTATGTTGAAATTCAAGCATGTTCCTGACAATGAAAACACATCGGGTAAATGGAAACATTTTCCAAACATTTAAGACTTTGTAGGAACCCT
>JAJHUR010138876.1:45911-70784 GCA_027495735.1 Lutjanus campechanus
TACAGCTGCTCAGCAGAAAGCCAATTACACACAGCAGCATACAGGAAACAAAGCAGATCAGTGTTATTTCCACTGCACATCACTAACGTGAGCACTTACATTTATGAACACATAAATCCATTTAGGAATATAGAAACTATGTAGAGACCTTTTACCTAAATACCAATGTCAGCACAGCACAGATCATGTATAGCACAGAAACTCATTTAGAAAGTTACTAAAAATAAGATTTATATGCTAAATGGGGGACATATATTTGTGTTTTTTTTTGCTCTTTTATCTCATTTTATTTATTTATATTTTTCTCTCATGTTTATCACTTTTTTTCACTGCTGATGAATATTTTGTGCTGGGTTTATGTGCTGTATTCTGTCATTTTTGTATGGGGTAATGCCAGACGAGCTGTCTACTATCAATCAATTTACCGATTAATTAATCGTGTGATATTGCTTTATTAATGGAAACCCTGCAGCCAATCAGAAACAATTATTCACCCAGACCATGGTATAATGTGTTGTTGTTATAGAATCATGTGAAAAATGATTAGAAGAAAAATAAGATTATATATGACTTTCAGATTTTGAACAGCAGTCTTCTTCTGTTGTTCTGTGTGTATGTTACCTCTGCTCCTCCTCAGCTTTCACTGATGAGGTCACCATCCCCGTCTGGACGTCAACAACCTTCATACAGGAGTCGGCACCGATGCTGAGAATGTGTCGGCTATCTGAGGATGCAAAAAAAAACAGAGTGATTGCTTTAAAGCAGTCTGTCTGTCACAGCTCCTCTGTTACTCAGGGTTTACTGTCTGGGCTGACTTTGATGTGTACCAGAGCAACTCTTAACACAACAGCACTTCCAGAAAATGCCCATTTCAACTTCTGTAATGTTGCCATTCATAACCGAGTTGCCCTCTCTTCTGTGGTACAGACTCCTGTGACTCACACAGAAAAACAAATAAATCAGCTGCCACTTCAGTGCAATGTGGTCAAGTTAAAGTGGTTTGTAAGTGCCAAAAAATAAGGTGCTTTAAGAGCAACACAAAACCAATTACTGTGGTCTGTACTGCAGAATCAAGAAGCCCCTTAATATGACTGGTAACTTTTTCAAGTATCTAACTATGCACTGCAGATATTTTACCATTGATTTCACATATAACCTCTAATCTACACATCTACATCTCAATCCTGTTGTATAATGCTAAATAAATCTGTATTGTATCATTTTCACATAAGGCTGGATTCTCTGCAGCATTACGACTTTAAACATCTCCAACCAGAACATATATTTTCATACATGTGTCATATTTGGCTGGTTTGACACGTACCAGGACTGAAGGCCATGTGGTGAATGGTTCCAGAGTGACAGTGGACTTGCTGCAGTGTTGCGTAGCTGCTGGTGTCCCAGATGGTGACGGTTCCGTCTTTACAGCCAGACACCAGCAGAGTCCCCGCTGGATTCAGACCGATGGTGTTCACCTGTACGCAGGTGTCAGAGAGGGAATATTACAGGAGGAAAACTGCTATACGTTTATGTTTATATGAGGTAATTTGATTTTTTAAGAGGATTTGAACCTTTTTAAGTGCATCTGTTTAATATGTGCAAGACATTATAATTATCTCATACAACATTAAAACAGGCACACAGTTTACACCTACACAGAATATGAGAGAATAAAATTCCAACCCTGATAATAAAGATATCCTCCTGCTGGCCTGGACTCAAACTTAAACGTTTCAAATTTCCTCTATTCCCCCTTTTTCACCAACATGGAACTAGTTCTGTTTAGGTTTGTGCACCTAATTTTGAACCTTTCTGAGCATTCTGACCTAAAATTAATTGATTCTGGGCCCAAAAAGTTTTTTAAAAAGCTTTTTTTTTTCTTGACTTGAAGAGAACACCAAAGTGGAAGTGTTATATTCTACAGGCTGTTGTGTATTGTGTACTGCCCACTGTTCATAATGCTTCCTTGATTAGGATGGTTCTGCTTTAAACTGGCTGAAAAGCAGGCAGGATCTCAATCAAAAGTCAGTCAATCAAAAGTAAACTTTATAAAGTCTACATTTCTGTACATCATTAATTACACATATTTCTAAGTCTGTGGCACAACCTTAATGAGCCCACACATGTAACATGCAGTCAGCCTCCTCACTCACCCCAGCATCATGTTCCAACTCAGCCAGTAACTCAAACTGGGATCTCTTGTGACTGGATGAGCTGTCAGAAGAGCACTGCCAGACCTGGGAAATAAACATCATCATCTGTAACTCAACATAGCCCATAAAAACAAATACAAACACATCTGTCTGCATCTGTGACCTCAACTTGAACATCATAGAATAGAATCACTTTGTTACAGTATTGTAGTCTTTACCTTGACAGTGGAATCCCAGGACGCTGTGTACAGCCGCTCATCAAACCAACACATTTGACTGACGGCGTCATCGTGACCCATCAAAGTGTCCTGCCGCCGGCCGTACGGGACGGAGTAGAAATAACTGAGGGGACACAAACATGTGGGTCAGTGTGAAGTCATGAACATCCGTCTACAAACCAAATCACATGTCTATATGTTCTTTACATACACGTTGTTGTCCCACGAAGAACACACCACAGTTTTACCGTCTGCCAGCATCAAACATGATGACAGGGCCTGAAAAACAGTCAAGTAGTTTCTTGTTTAGAGAGAGTTAGAAATGAGGACAGACAGGCAGAGATGGTGAAGTGGGAAGTAAATCCAGCTGCGTACCATGTTAGAGAAGGACATGCTCCTCTGGAAGTCCTTCAGCTCTTTGGAAAACATTTTAAGTGTTGAGTCTGGAAGAAAGTTGATACAGTTGAGTTATGCAGAGTACTGAGACACTACACTGAAGGGACAGCGGTCATTTCGCCTGAAAAATAACTGTAACTTTTAGTGTCGTGCTGTGTGAACACTGTGTTTTACTTGTTCAGTCCTTATTCCCGTCTGAGATTTCTTAGAGGCTGTTTACACCTGGTATAAACATGCGTCTTGGGTGATCTGATCACAAGTGGACAGCTCAAAGTACAGGTAAGATGGCACCCAAATGCATTAAGATCCGATCGATGATCTTTGCAAGAGGAAATGATGTAATGATGTAATGATGTGTTTATTTGCATATAGAGTGGGGAAGTGAGTTGTGATCGCAAGTGGTCACGCTTGTGGAGATGCATCAATGCCAGGTGTGAAAAGGCATACGCAGAGCTGTCCACAACTGATTGGATCACCCAAGACGCATGTTAATACCAGGTCTGAACAGGCCGTAACTGTGATGACATCACATTACACTATTATGATAATAGAGGGAACACAGAGGGCCGTAAGAGGCAGATGTGGCCTTACGGTTCAGCACGTACAAACCTCTGGCACACATCACAATTTCATTACAAATAAAGCATTAAGAAACAGGCCTGACTATAAGGCTCAACACACGGCTCTGTGACAGACATTGCTGCTTGATGAAAATAATAATTTGTTAACATTAAGTGAACAGGGTTATTGTTATTCTGCAGCAATGGCTTGGGTGAAATCTGTCACTATAATGGATTAGAATATCTGGGGTAACCCTGCATTGTAGTTTTTTAATCAATAAGACCATCAGTCTCTGATTCCGTCTCTGATTTGAGATGATATCAAGATATTTTCCAGACCTTGGGACGTGGAGAAAATAGCTGCTCCATCTCGAGTCACAGCGATGCCCGTCACAGCCCTGCACATCCAACAGAAAAACTCAGTTACTCAAAAATGTAACAGATGCAGAAATATAAGAGATGTGGAAGAGAGGATGTCCTCACGTTAATGTACCTGTCACACTATTACAATTAGCAAAGTCAAAACTGAGACAGAAAAAAAAAAACATTATGATAATAGAGGGACTTTCAAATGCTTGGTAAGTGCAATGTTTAGGGCTCCACAGATGCCTGATTTATGTTTCTAAACTGGAGAAAGCCGTTTCAGAGCAGCCACCTGTCCTCAGCCAGACTTAGTGTCCCCACACTACATTTTAATAAGTTACTATTTTCAAAACTCAGCTGCACGCCTTCTTCACGTTTTGCATGCACTTCCTCATATTTGAAGCAGAGCTTTCAGTTCAGGCTACGCAGCAATGTAATTATATTTGTACTCTGTCATTACTGCAGCCGGCTGGATGGCTGACTGACTCACTCTTTATGGATCCTGTGGCTGGAGATGAGTTTCAGATTTCCCATGTTGGCCCAGGCTAACTTCCTGCTCTCCTCAGTCAGGTCCTCAAAGGACGAGTCCTCGCTCGGAGATGCTGCAAGATAAGGCAGAGACGACTGCTGCAGGGACATGTAGGACAAACTGAAGCAACATCCTGATGTGTTACATACTGGTGGATGCTGTAGTGCAAACTATTATGCACTTAATCACTGGAAATAAAATAAATCAGCAGTTATGAGCAGATTATTACATTATTTTTGCCGTTATGAAACCATTTATTTGTAAAGAAATAATTGAGGACACTGCTACAAGTTTCAGAGGGAGGGGGCACAAGGCCTTCTTGAATTCAAGAGGTGTAAGGAAAATATACAGAAGGCCAATATCCCATCATTTCGTTAATTTTTGTGAAGAAAACTAATAGAGATCCCAATTTTTAACACATGCTTTATTCACAGGCTTCATTCTCTGGTCAACAGATTCATCCTGCATTAAAAATGCATTGGTCAAACGTCAGGGAAAAGAAAACACTGAATCAGTCGAAAAAGAAGCCTATCAATTATGTATGATTGTTAAAAAAGTAAATAAATGCATAATGCAGACAGAGAACTGTATATAAAGTTGCTAAAAAATATCAGGAAAACTCATCTCTGATGCACAAAGTCATCTTCTCAAAATTCAGACTCACAAGTGAGTCTATTAACACTTTGACTGAGGACAGTCTCTCAGCTTTTGTTGCCAAAAAAAGTGAGTGAAAACAATAGAGTTTAGGAAAACAATCCAAAGTCGTTAGAGAGTATTATTTCTAGTAGGTGAGTCCTTGAAACAATTTAAGGGGCGTAGGTTTGTTAGCAGCTATTTTGCATTTAGAAATCTCCAGACGGTCAGTAGGCGGCAAGATCTCCAATTGTCTGGTATTGTGAGATGAGTCAAAATTCACCCACATCGGTTGTTTTATACAAACTTTGTGCAGTTCTTGTATTCACCATTTGGGTTAATTGTACAGTTAATCAGTTATTCTGTGCTGTTATGCTATGCACTGAATAAAATGTGAAATATAGTCTCCTCAGTTACGATTGGACACTTTTGTCTATAAATGAAGCTCCTCAATACTTCACAGACTTTGTGTAATTACACCCACCATCTAAACAAGAGGATCACACCACTCATCCCAACAGGGATCATGTAGATTCACCAAAATACAAATTGACTCCAAAACTGCACAAAAAAAGTGATGCATTCACAGACCTCAGATAATTTGTCTTCTACCCTTACAGATATGAATCATCATCAGTACCACTGGTCAGCATGACCGCACTGTGACCTGGTGACTAATATCATAACACAAAGGAGCAGCCTAATGCCAACAGGGAAAGTTTCTTTTGATACTTTTTACATGTGTGTGTGTGTGTACCTGGAGACAGCTCACTGAGCGGTGAGTTGATGCTGGAGCTTCGGGTCATGTTGTGAAACCTGGGTGTGATCCTCTGAGGGTGGGGGGTGGTGAACAGCTGTTTAGGCGTCTGGCCGAACTCCAGGATCTGTGTGAGCATGGCGATTCTCTGGTCAGGGTCCTCGATGCTTCCCAGAGAAACATTAAGTTAGTTACACAACATTATGTTAATTAATAACTTGAATAATCATTTGTGGGTGATTTTCTTTAGCACCTGTCACAGTCGATGCCACCTTCATAGGTCAGTGGGTGAAACACTAAAAGACAAAGAGATCAATATTAGTCTTTGTTCAGTTTTGGTGAGTTTCATGTTGGAAACAGCCAGTAGTTTTTTTTTAGAAGTTTTACCATTATGAGCTGCGATAGCTTCACTGCCTCTCTGTTTGAAGCCGAACACCAGGTCGATCCATTCATGAAGGTGTTCTGACACATACTGACTCTCCAGCGCCGTCCTGTGCTTCTGAAGAAAATCACTGGGATCTGGAGTCCAGACAGACAGGATAAAGGAAATGTGAAGCAGCACGCACACTGAAAGTATTAAGCGTTATTTTGTCAGATGGATGGTATGCATGTAAACTCCGACAGAGTTTACATGCATACCACGATCAGCAGGAGGTTACCTGAGGCCCACGGTGGGAGAACGACATCACTGACTAAGCTTCCATTCTGCTTTCTGCCCAAATCAAGATTCAGTTTGTTTTCCAGAAAGCTGCAGTCGTTCCCGTAAAACTCTGGAATCAACTGCATCATGGGAGAAAGACACATACAAGGCAGACAACATGTCAGGAAACACACTCTACTAACTAACATAATAAACATCAGATTTATATTTCACCTCTTTGAAGTCAGTCGCCCCCTCTAAGCAGTTTTTCCATGTTTCAGCTATGCTGTAAGAAATCAATAAAAGTCAGTAAATAACAACATGCAAAATCAGGCTTTCAATATTTTAAAGCTCAAAACACTGTATTTAATTAATAAGTCACATAGGTAATAGTGCTATAATTTACAGATTAAATATTGTGTGTATGTGTATTGTAATTTTTTTTCTCCATATTATTCATAAACTATTAAAAACAAACATCTAATTGCACAGTATCAAACATGTTTTTTTATTATCTCTGTTTTAGTTTTCTTGTTCTGAACTGTCAGTATTTTAACACAAATAGATGAGGAGTAACATCTGTGTTGCATCACTGATTTGTGACTGATGACATGCTGTCAATCATTCATTGTTGTAACGTACCTGTTAAACATGCGATCTGCGTGGTCATAACGGCCATTCTGGAGACACAGCATGTGTTCTGGAGCTGCAGGGGAGAATAAAATAATATATGGAATAATGGAATAAAAATGAACTAACAAGCAACTAAGAAAAGGCTATCTGAAATATTATTATTTTCAGATAGCCTGATATAATAAATTATTATTATATTATTATTGTTATCAATTCATTCTGGTTTTGGTCAACATGGGTTGTCTACAGGCTAAAACTTTGTCACATACTGAGGTCAACAAGGTGGCTCCAAGATGTTCATGTTGTAGTTTTTAGTCTTTGGAAATCTTTACAAAATTTCTCTCAATATCTTGATTTATTGGCTTGGTTTTTGAAAAAACTCTTTGCCTTGCACACACATGATTAACACAAGTTTCCATTAAATTTAAAGTGTGTGACATACCAACTCTGACCAGGTAAAAAAGGACGTAGCCTGGAGAGGAGTAGTGACTGCCGTACATGAAGGCAGGTTCAGGCATGCCTCTGTAGCGAGCCTGTGAACAGGAGAACTCTGGTTACTCATGATCTGACTGAAGATTGTCACAGAACAGTATCGCTATGGAGCAAACACTCGGCTACAGATACATCCAAAGTAAATCCATAGACACAGTCAACTTAAATAATACTGTATGCTCTTTATATTTAACCTGACTGTGATTTCTCACCAGTAGTCTGTCTAGTCGCTCTTTGTTTAGGGCTCCCACAGGTTTGCTCAGGTCCCTGAATGTGGCAGCGTTTGTCATATCTGAGAAAATACAAGCACACAATATCAGTTATAAGAACAACTGGATGTTATGTTCAGTGACTGCATCACTCGTCACTTTAGGTCTTTGCCATGAGATATCATGTGATCTGTGTGTATTTCTTTGCTGTGGACCCACCCAGCTGTGCGCTGCTGTAGTCATTGAGGACCCAGGGGAAGACGGGGTACTGGGAGAGGTCATTGCAGCTGCGGTCAGCCAGGTTGTTGAGGTGAAGGAGATACTGGTAGTTGCTCAGGTGGCCGCGCTGCCACTGCAGCATGTAGCTCTCAGCTGTGTGCTCCGTCATGTGGTTCTCTGAGCAACAGGGAGAAATATAGCAGGGTTAAGTCAGTTGTTTCAAAAATACTGGTTTCCAAAGGTGAATGTATGTAATTGTAATGTAATTTTAGCAGGTTTGAAATGAAACACAGATTCAATCACTAAAAAACTGCTGTCACTTTACTTAAAGCTCTCAGAGTCATGCTATGGAGTGTTATTGATGATTATAAAATATTATTTCATTATTCCATTCAGAAACTAGGACTTTATAACCTGTTATGATATGTTACCGCTGTATTCTACATGTCTTGTCTGGTCATAAAGTCTGTGCAACCCAAGACTCAAAATTCTTCCTTAAAACCACTTATAATATGTTATAAACTTGTTATAACATGGGATGGAGGCTTATAAGAATTTTATAAAGCCTTATAAATACATGGCAATGTATTATGAATGTGCTTATGGTGCAATATAAACATGACATTCAGAAAGAGTTACCAACTGTACCTCATCTTCAATACTGTTGACCTTCTTGTTTTTAAAACACACTTTAGATTTAGATTTTTTTAAGGAACTCAAGACGTTTGAGTTTTCTCACCCAGGAAAGTGGCGATGTAGTAGTAGACTTCATCTCTGTCTGCTGTGTTGTAAAACTTCAGGTAGATGTCAGAGCAGAAATCATTCTCAGTGCAGAAAACCTCAAGACCCTGAGTAAGGAGAGACATGCACACAAACATGTGGAATTATCCTCCTCGTATCGGGAGCTGCAGTGGGAGTTATAATGTTGTGACCAACTAAAGGAAAGTCACCTTATTATTTGGTAATTTGTACTCACCAGCGGTCTGAGTCCATGCCGTCTTTTGTAGATTCTTCTGACTCGGTGCAGTTTGATCTGAATCACCTGTTCCTGAAATGACAAGTCATACAGAAATGATTTAAGTAGCTGGAGCACCTCGACTGAGGAGTCTCAGCTTTTCCACTCAGATGTGGCAGCTCACCGGGTATCCGTTGAGGGGCTGGAAGTAGAGGCTTTCATCTGTAACGCACACATGACCTGGATTGGACACCAGAGGCAGGACCATCTCCACTGCACACTCCATGTGAGGCTTCTCAGCTACACTCTGAAAGCTTTACAGCAGATTTAAAACACTGTATTATCCAGCTGAATACTCACACAGAAATAATATATAGTGCAACAATTGTGTCTAAGAATGTGGATAAGGATAATATCGTCCTTTAATCCTTTAATCGTTATATTTCATTATTTGTCTTTGTTAAATACTCAATACTCGGTATAACAGACTGTTGCTGTGAAGAACAGGCCTTGTATGGATGCAGTTCTGATCAGAGGAGCAAAAAAAACCCCAAATTTCTTAAATCACTAAATTTATTTTTAAAATCAATATTTTGTACCAAATTATTGACTTTTTTGGTAAGTGACAATGTAATAAGCGGGATAATGTACAGAAAGAAGATCATTCTTGTGATGTGAAGGGTCAATGAAAATGTGTCTGTTTGTGGTGTAACACACAGTGGAAGTAAAACAGATAAACCTGCTTCCATTTGTCATCAACTTACCAGTTTTTGTCAAAAGACGACCTCGCCAATCGTGACTGTAAATTGGCTGCAATCTAGAAACACACAAAATAAGTATGTTTGATCATAGATGATTTTATGATGGTTACCAACAATGAACTATTAAAACAATTATCGTGGAACAAAGGAAGCAAGGTTATGTGGAATAAAATACAAGAAGCAGAATAAAACGGTCATGCTTTTCATCATCCTTCAGGCTTTAGAGGCTCACTTTGACTGCGTTCTTGAATTTTGAGTACAGATTGACTCACCATTGCAGTCTGATCTCCGAGCTTTTCCAGACAGGAAGCCCTGTGGAGCTGCAAAATTCATTCACAGTCAAAATGAGCAGAACAACGCTAACACATACCAGAGCAGTTAAAAAAAACAAAAAACAGCAATACAAGAGGCAAGAAATGGATCTAACAGTAACAATCCTGGAGTACACACATACCTGAAGTAATGTTTGAACAACATCTTCTGTTTTACTCCAAACTTCCAACTGAAAAGTCTGTTTCTTTGCCCCCTGCCAAAGTGATGAGACAAGTTTAAGTGTTTCATTTGAATAGATAGCAAACCATGGAGCCTATTCTGCAGCAATTATGTAATCGCTGAAATGTTGTTTCAGTTGCTGTTTTAGTGTGACAATTAAAATAACAACAGGACTCCAGCACACCCAAATGATGATCCAAATGTGAAGCCTCAAAAACACTGCAGTTAAGTCTCCAAATGGCTCAAATCCACATTTTATCTGAGGCTGTGATGACTCAAGTGTTACTGATTGTATTCACACATTATCTAGACTCAACTCCACGTTTTCAAGCAGACAAAATTAAAATCTGACAGTCATATACACTCAACAAAAATAAAAATGAAACTTTTATTTTTGCTCCCTTTTTTCACAGGTTTAAATACACAAAACAAGACTTATCCTGTGCACGCAAAAGGTTTATTTCTCTCAAATTGTTCAAATCTGTGTTAATGAGTCATTTATTAGGCACTGGACTATGGCGATTTCACACAGGGCTTCAGATACCAACTGTTTTCCTGGGAGACCCACCCTACTCTGTCTTTGATTGGCTTACCCTGATATTCTTTCTTGGTAAGGAGTACTAGCCAATCAGAGGCAGAGGATGGCTGGTCATAACTTGGCCCTTCTAGAAACAATGGTATCTGTCACCTTATGTGAAATAGCCATAGCTGGGTGTCTAATAAAAGTCTTTTATTAAGTTCAAATGACACATTTTAGAGCCATTTATTGTGACCAGTCCAAGTCACACCTGTATAATAATCCTGCTGTTAAATCATATGTCACAACTGTCAGGTGGATGGATTATTTTAGTCAGGAAGTGCTTTCAACACCAATTTTAACAAAGTTGTGAACAAAATTTGAAAGAAATAAAACTTGCACAACAGAAGTCTGGAATCTTTTAATTCAACTTGTGAAAAATGGGAGAAAAACAAGTGTTGCTTTTATATATTTGGAGTGGATTATAATTAAAAAATAATATTATAATGACAAATACACAGAAAAACAAAAACAAAAGCACAAAGCCCAGTCTATGCAAACAGCTCCTAGCATGAAAAAGTTTCACCTGACTTACCCTTTCATTTCTGTACGGTGTTATGACGTTGCTTTCTTTGATGTAAATAACCTGAAATCAAATATTTATAAGATTTACTGTCATGACAACACTGCCGGGACAATTGAGGATCGAAAACAAGTGAGGCCAGGAAATAATGATAACTAACCTGTACAGAGGAGATAGAGATGGCAGATGGTCGAGGCCTATGAGGGAAACACACAAAAAAAAAGGTATAATACCAAAAAATGTAACTTAAGTTCATTACTTAGTAAGATTTAAAGGGACAGTTCCAACCAAAACAAAATTTAAAATGAAAACACTGGAAGTGTTCAATACTTGGTAGATGGTGTTTTCAGAATTGCTCTCCAAGTACAGTTAACATTTGCATGCCATTTTGAAGTCATCAAACCGGTTTGACAAACTAAATAAACATCAGAGTGTGAAGTGAAGATGCAGTACTAGAGATGACACCATGCTCACTCATTGAAAGGGTTGTTCTCTTTCTCCACAAACTCAATCTTCTTACAGTCTCGAAGAGGAATCTGCAGAAACAGAAACAAACATTTTACCTGCCATGATTTACAAAGCACTGGTTGCTACATTTCGTGTAAAGACATACAACATCCGTGGAAAACATTACAGCAACCTTTAATTGGAATAGAGCTTGAAATGTGGTATGTTTTTTTTCATTTTCAAACTGCATACTGTGCACACTGTTAGTTTGTACATATCCAGATTTCCAAAATAAGATGATGGTTTTCATACTAATATTTCCTATACAAGGCAACTTTGTTATTTTTTATATCTCAATTCCTGTTCGGTTAAAAAAACATTTTATACGGTAGCAATAGTTAAAAGGACATAGTATACATTAAAACTATTCAAACAGACCTTTAAAATTGGCTCTGAAAGATCATCTGGATCAAATATGATGGATTTGGAACAGACCTTGAAGGAGCCTCTGACTTTTCTGGAAGGAAAATAGGTCACGTTAGCTTGTTAGCTCTGTTAACCCTGTTACCATTAGCTTCTTCAGTTAAATACGACCATGTCGATACTATTAAAACTGCAATATAGAATAATACAAATATAACCTGATTGATAAATAACAATTTTTGAACCAATGGAAAAGATACAATATTATTTATCTAAGGAGACTTAATTTATCTCAACAAACATCAAACATACATCAAACATCAAAACATAAGAGAAGAGTTTGAGTTTGAATTAAAATTCATGAATTGTAAAAAACAAGTCTGTCTGCCACTGACAGTGTAAAATACAGTGACCTGACTGGTAGAGACTGAATTATACTAATAACACAAAATAAAGGGGCAAAAAGACACAGATTATCACTGTGTGTGGCTTTTTTGTCAGTTTACTCAAGCCTCCACAACAGGATAAGATGATGTTTGAACAGCTGCTTCTTACAGGTGAACACAGCCGCCACAAGCTTTAAAGCCTTTGACCAAACGCCTGAAGGGCTACAAGCATGACAAAGAGTTTTTACACATCACTGGGTTTTTAAAAAAACAACCGCAGATCAGAATTATCACAGGTTATAACAAGCAGGTTATAACAAAAAGAAACTGGTGAACCAACGCTGATAATTCACAAACAACAATTTAACACAGTCACTGACATAACAGTGAACGATTGATGCTACTAGTTGCAGATGAGGCACTGTTGCTAACAATAAATGATACATCACCTCTCCTTTTTGGAGCTGCTGGTCACGTGGTATGCGGTGTGCTGTTCAAAATAATATTCCTCCAAATCCAGCAGCAAGAGAGAAAATCTGTGGGAAAAAGAACAACGGAGGAGTGTGAGATAATATAATACAACTGCAAAATGAATGTGCAGTATGTCAATACACCATTAAAATAAATAATGCAGGACTACAACCTTCTGTTCTTATAAAGAGGGGAATAACTAGACAACAATTTAATCTAAGTTATTAAAGACAAACAAATTTTATACATCAAAGTGTGTTTACAGGTTTTGCCTTCTGTAAAGGTGAACAAAGCTGCACAAAAACTTTTGTGGGTCCTGAAGGAGCTGTGACATCACTCAAAATGTCATCTTGGACAACGTGACTGCAATAAATGTTGTAATAAAGACTCCAATTTGCAAACAACCCTACACATTTTTAAGCGCCACTGTTTGCATAAGCCATCGGATTCGAATTTAAGTTTGTCCCTTAATTAAAAGTGAAGTAAAATATTTCCATCAGCCAAGGCGTTCACTTAGGAGCATTCCATAAAGCCTCTTAGGTTGTCTCCTCGCCAAAGGCATTCCCTGCAGTCACTGTCATTGTCACTGTCATTACGCTTCACTCACATTGACATTGTTAGCTAGCTTTTCCAAAATGGACACCAAAGAGAATGGAAAAGCAAAAGAAAGCTAAACTGGACAGAAGATGAGAATGCTGTTCTCCTTGAAGAACAAATACAAACAAGCAGAAGATGTGGCAACAGCTAAGCTAACTAACAAAATCAACTGGTGAGTTTCAATAAAACAATACAGCGAATGTAAATATATGAGACAGAATTATGTTAATGTTTGGCTAGCTGGCTACAAAGTTGATAGGGCTAACGTCAAATCTTTACTCTCTACAAAGTTGTTAGAATCCCTGTCCTGGAAAATGTGTTTTGGTATCTCCTCCTCCTGTTAAATCACCATAAATCCAGCCATTGACTAATGTCGCATAAATTATTTCACTTTTAAGAGACTGTTTTTTCTAAAAAAAAAAAAAAGAAAAGAAAAAAAAGAAAAATGACCTTCAACTCATAAGGGAATATTAAGTAGCTAAGGGCAAACACTAAACATCCTAAAGAAATCCTTCTCTGTACTGGAAACTCAGATAAATGTACATCAATCTCATCTGAACCTGGGTGAAGTCAAAAAGATCATTTCCTAAAATGTTGGGGAGTTCCTTTGAGATGTAACTGTACATGTAGTGTCTTTAAGCACCAACATATTCTAGTTAATTACTGTAAACCAGGCAGGGCATCACACTGCTTTTACTGTTAAAGCTAAGACTGAAACTATTTCCCATAACCCATGTGCCTCAGTCTCACTGGAAGTGATTTTTCCTTCAGCTTTTCACCCATTACACCGTCCTCAATTTCCAGAAATCCTAAATGTTTACACTAAACAAACAGCAGCCTTCACATACAACCTAAAGCTTCATAAAGACTGTGAGTTTTCCCGAAGCTGTAGTTTACTGAGCTAACTGCATACAACACGCGTGGTGACAGTTTGTTTGTAGTATGTTGCTACATCAGGCAACATCTATAAATATTTAATATGGATTAATACAGTGATATGGAAACTAAGTCAACAGCAACAATGTGGGAAGCTTTTAGAGTCATTTCAGGATCTGTTACCCAGGTGTATTTCTGCTTACTAGCAGTGCTTTTAAGCCACATTACTGCTTAATAGTACAGTGGCTTGAAATGTGTGACATGCTGACTTCCTTCCTTTACAGAACTGTAAACTCCTCTAGAACCAGCTCAAGAACAGTGTAATACGCACACTGCAAACTCACTGACATATTCGTGTAGTAGAGTTAGTGAAAAGATTTTAAATATAGATATATCTGTCTGACGCTCACATGGACATGAAGCTTCAAATCAGTGCTTTAAAAAGACCTTTTACACAGCAGCCATATTGACATGATAGTAGTATAAACACAGGTGTTACCAATGATACTAATTAAGAGTCAGATAGTCAGGGTGCTGACCTTAATTACTATCATTAGTGACACCTGTGTCCGCCCTACTATTTCATGTCAATATGGCTGCTGTGTAAAATGTCTACTAGTCGTCAAGCCCTCCTTTATTATGTTATGTTTGTTATGACAAAAACAGGTTATAGTATTTCCTCTATTCTAGCTCATGTTACACAGTGGAGCCTGTATTCACATGATAAATACTCAACACAGTAAACTGGGCTGAGCCTGATAGATGTCATTATGATGATAACACTAAATCTGTGGGCAAGAAGTTGTATTAAAATAAAAAAAAACTATCATATAAGATGCATTGAAACAAATTAAAATATCAACCATATTAACCTGATTGGCCGTGATGTAACCACTGATATAAATTTAAAGGGAAAATTTGTCACTTTTCATGCGACGTCCCATCTGTGTTGATGGAAAATTTAGTCAACTGAAGCAATAAATTCCTGAGTGTGTGCTATATTCACTGAGAAAACCGAGTTGCAGCAGTGCCTACATGTACCAGGATGCATTGCAGGGGAGCTCCTGATGCCGTGTAACCACCACCTTAGCCTGTAGCTATTACTTTGTTGGCAAAAAACAAAGCAGTAAGTGACAAAGACCTCATCAAGCAAGCCCGCTGGCTATACAGAGGAGTCGTCTAGAAATCCAAGCTAAAATAGCCTGTAGTTCTTCCTTATATCCGGTGACATCATTGTGACATCACTGGATGCAGGAAGAACAACAGGTTTTACAGCAGTGGAGCACACAGTGAGGAATTTGTTGCTTCAATTACCATCGACATTGACTGGACATCCACATGAAAACTACCAAATTTGCTCTTTAAGGAAAATTCCAGTATTTTTCAACCTTGGTCTTATTCTAACTACTCCCCGTGTTAACTTTGCGCTCACCACCCTTGTTGTAGAAGTTTGGGAATAGCTACTCATGTTTACTACACAAACCGGTGTGTGCAGATCATCAGGAATCTATTAAATTAGTTGCCAAGTTGTCCAGGAAGTAAATCTCTACGAAGTTATCTACAATAGCTGTTTCAGTCCTATACATTTAGCTATGTTTGGCCAAAAATGTTTGATTTGTGTAGAAAAGTTCAATTGCCTTGTTAAAAAGTCCTCCTTTCTCATTGCAACATCCGGTATCTATGAATATGCAGATATTTTTCATTTTAAAAGTTTAACTCCTTGACACAAGAGGTCTCCTACTTCATTGAAAGATCAATTGGACTACTTAGCTTCCAAACTTTGTGATGTCACAAAATGATGCTTGTACATTCAGGTGTTAAGCTGAGAATTTAAGGTGAAGGTTTCTCCCTTCAGCAGATGAAAGTGAAAACAAACTCTGCACATACATGATTCTGCACTGTTAGGCTCAAATATCAAAGTTAAGAAACAATAAGGAAAACACATTTTTGAGATGAAGGGGGACTTTAAGTTTAGGAGGAGCCTCACATTGCTAGTGCTGATATACCTTGTTCTGCTGGTGTGTTTCTCAAATCCTTACTACAGATTAACATAACAGGACAACATAACTGAATTTTCCTTGTCACGTGTCACGTGAGACTAGCACTGTTAAAACTGCAGGCTGTACCACACATCCACAGGAGAAAACATATATATATATATATATATATGTATGTTAGAAAATCAATTTGGGGATTTTATGAATCAATATCGGACCAGGCAAGGGAGAATCGATTCAAATTGATTGCTGGATTTTTTTTTTAACCCAGCCCTACCTTACACTAAAAAATGAACACAGTCACAAAAGTTTGAGTTCTACAAATATTATTTTCTCTTTTTGAAATACAAATATATTGCATTTTTGCATAACAGTTTTTCTCCCACCAGGTCCACCACAAAGTAGAGCACTTCTCCAAACAAAGCCTGTATGTTAGTCACACTTCTCATCAGTTAATGAAGCAGTGATTATCATGAAAAAAATCCTCAGAATTTTAATCTAACTATAATGCATCTATAATCTAATTAAATTATTATTTATATTAGTATTATTGCTTTTAAAAATGCAATCTGGGTTGATTATAGGCACCTGTTTACACAATCCAGATCACATGTAATCCACTACTAACCAACCCTGTACAAAACTCAGTGCCATTACTGTTACATTCATTCAGTCGACTCAGTTTTTAGTGCCACAGCAATCCCTAATCTCAATTGCATAAAACTGATGGTTATGAGACCCCCCACTGAGAGGTAAACAGATTTTAAATTGGGGGAGGGGGCTCTATATCAGCCTGAACTGTGGTATCAGAATCAGTATCAGGAGAGAAAAGGGTTGGAATGAATCCTGTCACATCACAGCGGATTAAATCAGTGGAGAGGGATTTCTGTGATCACCCCACTGTTCTAACTTTCTCTGAATGAAAATGCTCCAAACGGTTCAAAATTAGGTGCTTGAACCAGTACAGGCTGGGTTCATGTTGGTGGACAAAGGCCTATCATTAAGGTCAAGAGATTTAAAATTGGGGGTATAGAGAGCACTGGTATCAGACTAAGTCGAGGCACAGGAATCAGTTTCGGGAGACAAATATTTTGAAATGAATCCTGTGAAGTCATAGAGGAGAAATCAATAGAGAGTGATTTCTACATTCATTACATTAATGTAAGTTGTGGTGACTGAAGCAAAAGAGTCATCAATCTATAAATCTACCTTGTTCTCATGTGCACCACCATACACTCCACTTGACAGCTGATGCTGAAGTAGTTCATCCTTCTTCAAAACTGAGCAGCTTTTCAGTCAAACTACACTCTGAGCAGTCTGGAAATTCAATGCCTCACTATGGATCAGGCCCACAGACAACATCATTTAAAAGCTTTTAACAGATGGATCTTGTGGTAAATTTGCAACATATATAATTCATCAAGGACTTATTCAATAGGAGGCTACTTTTTCAATTTGTTCACAACGTCTGTACGGTCCATTAGGCACTTTATACTTGGAGATATGATACTCATATCATTTGTACATGAATCTTGTTGCCTGTCAGTGCACAGAGCCTCGAGGGGAGTTTTTTTAAAAAGCTTATATAAAGTCATAGCACGGTTTAAAATAGGTTTTATGTGCTGTTCTTGATATAAAGAATACATGAAAAGATATTTCATGACAGTTTTACAAGAATAGACTGTACTTCACTGCATTATCAATAGCACACAGTCACATATTGTACAGCAGACTGAACCCCTGCTCTGTCTGTCTTCAATAACAGGAGTGCATTACACAGCTGACACACAGTGAAGCTCTCATTAGCTGAGTGGGCCAGCCAGCCGGACGTTATAATGGGATTCATCCACAGCCGAGGAGGAGAAAAACACAGCGCTGTTACCGCAGAGCTCGGACTAAAACCCGCAGAGTGACCCCTCTGTCTGAAACAATGTCATGTTAAGAACAGCAGAAGCAGCACAAACCTTTCTTTAGTTCGTTCTTGCGTCTTTAAAAAAGCCATGACTGCACATCATCCTCTTGAGAAACTGAGCTCCTAGCAGCCACAGTCAGACCTCTGCTGCTATAAACACGGAAACTTGCTGAACACCACGTGACTGACCCGCAGACAAATGATCTAACAAAAGAAATAGAGAAGTGCCACTCCGCCTGAATTTCGGGATACCAGGGTTAGGCAGCTCTCGTTTATCAGCAACAAATTGATACGGTGGCATTTCAAGATCCACAGATAATTTGTGTAATGTGAAACACATATGCTGCTTAAATCCAGATATAATGTCCTTAGTAGATATATGTAATAATGAAGTGAAGAGCTGGACAACCACTTATGAAACAAAAAAATTGCAAGTAGACAAGACATGTGGTTGTCACATATATGAGACATTTAAACAAAACAACCAAATACAAAAAACATACAACAAAACAAAAACATTCACAGGCATATATGGTGGTATATTGGCATGTTAGATATTTAGACTTTTAGAGGATCACATTCTTTTTCTGACTTAGGGCCGCAGATAATCACTATATCATCATCTGATGAATAGTTTATTTTTTTCTGTAAAATGTCAGAAAACAGTGGAAGATGTTAATCACCATCTCCCAGAGCACAGGACTTAAAATTATCCATCTGATATACCAAAACCCAAATAAACTATACAATATGATTCTTAGTTTTGTTTGGTTGTTTTTTTGTTTTGTTTTGTTTTGTTTTGTTTATACTAATTTTTCATTTGGTCTTTTTTTTCAAATTTTATTCTTTAAATTGTCTGCTTTTAATTCTTAAAACTTTAAACAATTTTGATTGTGCAATAAATTTGATATACAAAATAAAGTTTATTATATTATTAATGCATTTAAATTGATATTTTACATTTTTGCTTCTAAATACCAAAACGATCATTTGATTATCACTTTAGATTAATCAGCAAATCATTTAATCACTGCCATGTCTCTATACAGATCCTGGAGTTCAAGTAAGTTTTGTTTTGTTTCCTATATATTTAATTTATAGATTTAAATTGTAGATTACCGACATGCCATCATATATGTCGGTATTTCCTTTTATCCCAAGATGTCTCGCAGAAAATGTGAAATCATGCGTGACGCAGTTTTGGGCCAGTGGATGATCCTCCCAAACATAGACGATCTTTGTCACAAAACGTCTTGACGTGTCATCAGGGACGATGAAGTTTCCGATCTTAAGGCGTCCCTAGTTTGAAACCGTTTGAAACAGACAACATGTATTAAATTTGTTATTATAAATTTGACAGGAATCATGTCCCTGCTGCGGTGTGTCGGCAGGTCAACATGCAGTGGAGGAGACATCTCACTGGCCTCGCTTTTAGCCTCGTTTTCGTTGTCTCATATTTCACCAATAAGGTAAGTGTTGAAACCGCTAGTTTTAAGACGAGGAGGTTTGGCGTAATTTTTGGCGTCAACTCCGAGAAGGAACCACATTATTTCTCTCAGCCGAGTTAAAGAAAAATGCTCTTAGACTTTAATCTGTCGATTTAATTTATATCCAGTACACTAGATATGCTTATATTTTTTATTTTGCAGCAAAAATAGAAACAAGCAAGACCCTATGTCAATATCAGTGTGAATAAAGTGACTTATTCCTTTGAAAATTGCATGAAATCTCTGTTTAACCCACAACATCAGTTATAACCGTTAAATGGACATGACTTTAAGAGCCTTTGCAAATTGCTGTTACTAATCAGGCGTGAAGTGACCTATGAAAGCAGAACTTTTATTTTGGTAGAAAGCAGTCCAGGAAATAGATATGAACAGGCCATAAAAACAACATGGTGCTGGACGTAGGGGAGACTAGGGGCAATTATAACATTTTCTGCATTTTCATTCATAACTCACAGACTACTTGAAAAACAGTTGCCATCTGTTGATATAAGAAACATATATGGGCACTAATTAACATTTATATATTTTAACTAATAAGGATAAGACTATATAATATTTAATCAAATGTAAGACACTTAACCCACTGTATTTCAAATAAAAGTACACCTCTAAATAATCACATTTCACTGTAGTATTTCTACATTTCACTCTATATGGTTTCATTTTGTTTTATGTCAGTAATCGCATGCATTCAAAGCAAAAATCTAGTTCTATTTTTGCAAAAGATTTAGCAACTATTCAAGTGTAGATAGATTTTACTTATTTAAATTGAGTGAAAAGTAATTGCACATTTTAATTCTGTGAAATATGTTTATTTTCTGACAGAAAAATATTTCAATGCAGAAATGCAAGGTGCTGACACGGGGCCAGGTGGCTCCAGGACAGTTATAACAGTGTTAGAATTGCCCCTGATCATGCAGCCATGATAATGTCCTGTATGCTTGCTATATTAGCATAGCTTGTTCATGTTAATTTGTAGCAAATAACCTAGGGATAAAATTGTTGTAAGTTTAAATTTGCAGTTATCTCAACTTTTGACAGTAAAAGAAAAATACTGTAGATCCAAAAAAGTAACTTCAGTACCTCAAATCAGTGTTTTGTCGAGGTGAAACGATCCTGCTCCTTTTCCACCAGCAGAGAAGATCATCTGTCACTCGAGCTTGTTTCTGATTGGAGGAACTGAATGTGTTACAATTTCCCTAATCTCCCCTACAATATGTTTAACCGAAGAGTGAAACACACCAATAAAAAACATTCAGAGCTGTGTTATACCAGATAAGTGCTTCTGCAGAGTGTTTGAACTGAATTTGAGCTTGTTTTTGTGCCACTGGTGCCTCCTGGTGTTAGTCTTACCTGAATCATATGTTTTTCTTTATATTTCCAGTTTGTCCTGTCAGTGTTAAAATTCACTTATCCAACCTTATTTCAAGGGTGAGTAGCTGAAGGTAAATACTTTGTGTGGAACCTCTTCATGTTTTACCCTTTAATGGTCATTACAGGGTGTGTGCAGACATGCAAAAGTAGAAACAAAAAAAGATGTAAATTCAATATTTGGAATGATCTTAAATAGAGTCTGACCAGTACTGGATTTTTGGGTAAGATGCCGATACCTACTGTATATTAGGTAGTAAACAAATTCCTATATCAATATATTGGCCAACATTCCTTATACAGAGTATAGTATACATGAACACTGTTTGTGTGATATATATATATATATATATATATATATATATATATATATATATATATATATATATATAAACTTGAATTAAGAAAAAGAAACAAATATACATAAAATGCTGTTTATAAAGCTAAAAACTAAAAAAAAAAGTCTGCATTTTGGTCTGTTAAAAAAAAACATATTTGGGTATATCAGACAACATATATGCTGATACCAGTATAGACTAATATAGCTGTGATAGACCAACATCGGGCTGATATATCAGTCGGGCTCTAGTCTGAAAAGTCAAACGATGCTCTTGAGAGACATACATGTACAGTTTATAAAGCTTATAATGTGTGATGAAACGTTTTAAATCTGCATCTTGATTAATATTACAAATTACAAGCCTCTTGTGTGCATCCTATGGCCCCCAGAAATGATCTCACGGCCCCCTTGGGGGTCCCAACCCACAGGTTGAAACCACTGTTATAAATGAGAGCTGAAATACAAACTTCATACTTGAAAAACTTGTTTTTATGACAACATGACTAAAATGTGTATTTCCAGATGGCAGACATTCATCGGAGCTGTCCTGCTTCTGCTCTCTGGGAAGCTGGGATGGGTGGAAATGAGCCGCATCACCAGGTAGTTTTTATACGGCACTTTAGATTCATACTCGACTGTTTTCAGTGGCTGCCAACAGGCAGCTCTTTATAAGGAGCTTTGTTTGATAATGTTTTAATGTTATGTTACAGATCAGCAGCTGTTTCCTGGCTTCCAGGCTCCTTCCTGTTTGTTGGAAACATATACGCTGGGTCCAGGGCCTTATCACGCATAGTACGTGATATAACCCCACCACCTTCATGTGTCTTTTCACTCACACTAATTGTATCATAAATAATTTAGTACAGTAATTTTCAAAGTTTGGGCTGTGAAGGCCCTGCAGGTGGGCTTTGAGAGGTCATGAAAAATAATAAATAAAACATTTTCAAGTTTCAGTTTTATTAGTATGAAATTCCCATAAATTATTCATGCTTAATTAAAAAAAACGTAATTAGAACTAAGAAAACAAACCCATGAGATTTAAATTATGTGTTATTTTTGATTTATCTCACCTAGTTTACCAGGTGTTAAACCATATTTAGTGACCAGTCACATTAATGCCTATCTTATATCTTATATAGAGTTGTGATTAAAGATTTGGGTGGGCCACAGAAGCTTTTCAGATTTCAAATTGGGCTGTGGTAATTTTAAGTTTTCAAATGGCTGATTCTAGTAGATCTTTGCCTGTCTGTGCTTATACCGGTGGGAGGTGGGCTCTCATACTTTGACAGCATCATTTAAATCATTATTTTTTTCCTTCTCTGTCCAGGACATTCCTTTCTTCTTCACTCTCCAGAACGCCTCACATGTTGTCAGTTACATAATCTTGAAGGTCGTCCATAGAGAGGTAAGAACCTCACTGCCTGCTCCTTAGTTATGTGCAGCACACTCCCTCATTTTATTCACTGGAAGCAAAAGGAGGATTTTAAAGTACAAAGAAGGCATCTCTTCTTTATGACCTTGAACAGTCTTAACAGCCACATACTCTTGTACAAACCACCACTGTGTTACGCCTCGCTCTGAAAAATGTGCCCTTATCTCTCTTTTCATCAACAGAAGGCACAATGGCCGAAATTCATCAGGTTTGTTACCATTTTTCCTTCATCTGGGCAGTAGTACAGTACTATAAATGTGTTTACATTTTGTAATGAAGGTTCCAGTTCTCCCATTAAAGGAGTATAAACTTAAAAATAATAATGGTGATGATGCTAATAAATGCAACAAATAAACCCTGTGAAACAAGATTATATTCAAAGATACAAATGACAAAGATTGTTTATTCCTGTTTACTTAACTATATCTTTAAATGTGCTTCTTGTAGCTTCTGCCTCATGCTGCTCTCAGCCATCAACCTCCCCTTCTATGATCCTCAGGTAATAATTCATTGTGAACAGATGGTTGATTTCTTATTTTACTGCCATAATTTCAGTTTCTACGTGTGGGAGGAATAATAGAAGAACACAACAAATACTACTGCTTATATGTTTCCGTCTTTTGCAGTTTGACTCCAGTGGTTACCTGTGGGCTGTTGGCCATCTGTTCTGTGTTGGTGAGTCTAAGAATATACAGCAATGCTACATAATAGCTTCACAAGAGTTACATAATAAGAAGGACAGTGGCCTGAGGTTTGAGCCTTGGGGGACACCACAGATAATTGAAAGAACCCTAACAATCAGAAGAGGTTTAGAGTGTGAGGTGAGACCAGTACAGTCCAGATTAGAAGGATGAATGGTGACAGAGAATGTATTTAAGATAATATGCACTGAAACTTGAAAATGTAAGAATATTATTTATTTTTTCAGGTGCATACAGGGTGTTTCAAGTTCGCTACAAACCCAGTAATTTAAGGTAAGTCTGAACACAGTGATGCACTATTGATTTCAGTAGGAACTATTATAGGCTTTGCTTGAAACAAATATAAAATGCAGCTTTTCAGCTTAAAGTTGTTAAAACAACTCTGCTGATGGAACCAAATGAAGTGATACTGCACTATTTATCAGAATCAGAATCGGTTTTATTGCCAAGTAGGTTTTTCGCCTACCAGGAATTTGTTATGGCACGTTGGTGCATACAAACATAATACCAAAATATACATAAGAAATTAAAAAAAAATAAGGTAAGTGCTGTTGGTGAACAGCATAAATAGATTTTTTCTAAAAATATAAAAGAGCATGTATTATAAAAAAAAAAAACACGAGAGAGAATAAAAAAACCAAAGTGTCTAAAGTGTACAATGTAAAAGTAGAACAGATATTGTCATGTGCAAGAATTACGTTAATGTAACGTATAAGTCGGAGGGGTGGGGGGACGCAGTGTCAGTGGGGGTTGTGGGCAACGTCGCAGAGGGAGAGAAAAACAAGACAAAACAGTGCGCACCAACACACCGAAGCAGCCATCCATGGCGCCATCTTAGATCTGATTTATCACTATTTCACACTACTCACTGAAAGGGACTCTTTTTGTGATGTTTTTCATTGCAGTGACCTTGAACAACAATGCATTAACTACTTGTTCAGGTAAGAATAAATAAAATTCTAAATAACCGGATTGGATACAAGTCACCCTGATATAAGGATGGAAAGTTATAAAATGTCTTAAATGATCTAATGATCTTTTTTTTTTTTTACATGTTTTGACTACATATAGTACCTGTAGACTTATATAATATTCATTTCATTATTTCTATTTGAAGATTAAATTGTTATTTCTTGCCTTTACATAACAGTGTACTGCTGCTGGCCATTGCTGCTCACCCAACAGGTATGAATGAGCCTTTGCAGATATTACACACATCCTATGTGAGTTCATGTGAAGATAATAAAAGGTGCAATAACCCATTTTAGATTTTGTTCCAAGAATTGTCTCCAAGCATTTTCT
>JAJHUR010138876.1:70804-84076 GCA_027495735.1 Lutjanus campechanus
AATAAACCCTGTGAAACAAGATTATATTCAAAGATACAAATGACAAAGATTGTTTATTCCTGTTTACTTAACTATATCTTTAAATGTGCTTCTTGTAGCTTCTGCCTCATGCTGCTCTCAGCCATCAACCTCCCCTTCTATGATCCTCAGGTAATAATTCATTGTGAACAGATGGTTGATTTCTTATTTTACTGCCATAATTTCAGTTTCTACGTGTGGGAGGAATAATAGAAGAACACAACAAATACTACTGCTTATATGTTTCCGTCTTTTGCAGTTTGACTCCAGTGGTTACCTGTGGGCTGTTGGCCATCTGTTCTGTGTTGGTGAG
The DNA here is from genome assembly GCA_027495735.1 of Lutjanus campechanus. Classification (NCBI taxonomy): domain Eukaryota; kingdom Metazoa; phylum Chordata; class Actinopteri; order Lutjaniformes; family Lutjanidae; genus Lutjanus; species Lutjanus campechanus. Next base: position 71,136 of record JAJHUR010138876.1, read on the forward strand.
TCTAAGAATATACAGCAATGCTACATAATAGCTTCACAAGAGTTACATAATAAGAGGGACAGTGGCCTGGGGTTTGAGCCTTGGGGGACACCACAGATAATTGAAAGAACCCTAACAATCAGAAGAGGTTTAGAGTGTGAGGTGAGACCAGTACAGTCCAGATTAGAAGGATGAATGGTGACAGAGATTGTATTTAAGATAATATGCACTGAAACTTGAAAATGTAAGAATATTATTTATTTTTTCAGGTGCATACAGGGTGTTTCAAGTTCGCTACAAACCCAGTAATTTAAGGTAAGTCTGAACACAGTGATGCACTATTGATTTCAGTAGGAACTATTATAGGCTTTGCTTGAAACAAATATAAAATGCAGCTTTTCATTGCAGTGACCTTGAACAACAATGCATTAACTACTTGTTCAGGTAAGAATAAATAAAATTATAAATAACCGGATTGGATACAAGTCACCCTGATTTAAGGATGGAAAGTTATAAAATGTCTTAAATGATCTAATGATCTTTTTTTTTTACATGTTTTGACTACATATAGTACTTGTAGACTTATATAATATTAATTTCATTATATCTATTTGAAGATTAAATTGTTATTTCTTGCCTTTACATAACAGTGTACTGCTGCTGGCCATTGCTGCTCACCCAACAGGTATGAATGAGCCTTTGCAGATATTACACATATCCTATGTGAGTTCATGTGAAGATAATAAAAGGTGCAATAACCCATTTTAGATTTTGTTCCAAGAATTGTCTCCAAGCATTTTCTTACATTATCTCCTGTGTTGCACCACTTCTGTCATCCCATGATGCAAAAATTGAAAGAATCGGCTACATTCGTACGATGCAAACAGATCTTTGTCCCTCTACAGGAGACCTCATGGGTGCCATGGAGTTCCCCTCCCTCCAGTCCTACACATTTCACTGTGGCTGCTGTGCCAGGTGAGAGCCTTCAGTCCACTGACTCTTTTGTTCTGTAACCACGCCATAGTTTTACCTTCACATGGTTACAAGTAGATCTGTTATAATGTCCAAGTAACATTCAAGGATCAACAAGGCTTGGCAATTTAGCAAGTCTCCAAAGTACGTCTATCAGCTGTTATCCTTTAAATGTTTTAATTTTTATGGTACAAATAAAATGTTATTGTCTCTGTTCATTTCACAGTGCACTGCTGGGGTTTTTGCTGCTGCTGGCCACAGCCAAACTGAAAAGTGGATTTTCTCTCGAACATTTTGGGGTCTGGATTTTTTTGTCCAAGGTGAAATATTTCGGCCATTTTATCACAATCAAAAGAACTGAATGATGATTACTTGACACTGGGTTTGACCTACTGCTTAACAAGAATTACAGATCATTTTTGCTACTCTTTCCCTCCAGGTTACTGCGATGTGCCTCTCGCCGTTTATTTTCTACATGGACATTAACGCTCCAGCTCTTATTTGGTAAGTATGTCACCTGCCTTTTTTAGGTACGAAAAATAATGTCACGAGCCACGTTTCCACTGTTGTAACTATCACCAGGGTACAGGAACTTTTGGAGGAACTCTGCGTTTCCACAGCAGGGACCAGGGTCTGAGAAAAAGTTGTGGGGACATTATTTTACCCCCAACAAAAGTCTGTGCTTGGGAGGTAGTACAGGAACCTTTTGGGGTGGGGCTTTCAGTGTGGAACATTTCTGATATTTCAGCCGCCATTTTTAAAAATCTGCAGCTGCGCATTCATTGTGCTTTGACACATCAACATAGAGTTTTGGAAGAAAGCATACAAGAGATGGACTTACTTATTGAGAATGTGTAGTCAGCAGAGTAATTTGTCAAATCTTTGCTTTAGACGGCAGAGGAAACGCTGAAACCTTTTAGTTCCTTGACAAGTAGTTCCTTATACAAAAAGTGAAATGCAGCTATAACAGTTCTTTATTTTACACTGGATGATTTTTTTTTGTCTCTCGTCTGGTTCCAGTGTGGTCGTCAGTCATGTTGCAGAGGCCCTGCTGGTGTATTCTGAGAGAGAACCTCAGCTGTGATGAGATTAACCTTGCCTGTGTCCACACTTTTCAATCCGTCCGCTCCACCAAGTTGACTGATTCTCTGTTTCCATATGGAAATGGAGTGTTTACAATTCTGACTGATATCAAAGATTAAGCCACAATTTGCACTTCCTAAAGAGATTCTTTTCTAGGACAGAAGTATTTTATTTTTTCATATTATTTTTGTAATTTCTCATCTGTGCTGATAATCTGCTGACCAAATAAAATGATCTGTTTACAAACCGTACTTGCAGTGTGCTTTTGGTCATTTAGCAAACCACAGTGACATTTACCATCTAGTTAAAACACACTGAATAGACTCCATAGATATGTAGTTACCTTTTATTTATCATAACATATTCCAATCATACTCACTATCTACAAAACCAAATTAAAAACACACCAGTCAAACAGTTCTTACATACAGACAGAACATTCAAATTACAGACTTTAAACTAGAAGACAAAAACGTGACAAGGGGTCGACATTCTTAATAAGGTCACTGTATAAATGAGCTTCATTGTGCTCTCAGTGCAATTTTAACACAGCAACAAGCCTGTTATTCATATACTGTATTTTTCACCATATTGTGGACCCATCCCAGCACGTCTTCCACAGAGAGAAAGATGTGTTTTTTCAGCTCTCCTGCTTGTTTCGTTTTGGGGAGAATAAAGCGTTGTATGGTAGTCTTCTTCGAGGTCGTGCCTGTGGACACGTCTCTTCCTTGATATAACCTAGAAGGAAGATTAGATCTCAGTGTTTAAGATAGTACTGTGACTCGTATCTATATGTACTTTTCATGACGTTATGGGATGCTGTGTCACTGAAGACACTGTGAGAATGAAACAGGATCAAATGTTCTGCCAGTGCTTTACTAATAAAAGTTTTAAAAAAAACTGATGTTACCTCTTTCAATGCACGTCTGAGTTGACGGGAATCCAACTTCCCAGAAGTTTTCAGGAGTACAAGGAGGAACATAAAGAAATCTGTGCCTGGAGCACGCAGACAACTTTTTCCGTTTTTCCTCCTCTGGGAGATGAGCGTAATACTGTTGGGGGAAAAAAAAAAAAACATCCTTAAAATTGGATCAGTGATAAAACATGTCATTGTCACTCAGCTTCATAATCAAAATACTTACAACTTCACACTCCTTGCAGGTCGTGCCCTGCAGTTTTCTCCTCTCGTCCTTCTTGCGAACAACAGCTACATGTGCAAATGTTGGGCCTCTGATTCAAAGAGAGAAAATGTAGGTTGTGGGAACTTGACAGTGTGAGACTAGAATCTACTAATACAGACGAGTATTAGGGACAGGTAAAATGGAGAAAAAAGGAAGAAAGATTTATTACTTATTTTACAGTTTTTTATTTTGCTTTATAAGAATAAAAGTTGATATGTTGAGAAAAAAGTTGAAATACCATTTCAAATTTACTCTTGACTTTTTAATAGTAAATGAGTTTACTCTTAATGCAAAATAAAATTTAAAAAGTTTTTTTCTCTTATTCCTGATCCAAAATACTGAAAGTTCTTTTACTTCTTTACTCTTGACATTTAGATTTCTTGAAATGCAAAATAAATAAATAAAATCTACCTCTTTTTCCCTTCATGTGGCCCTAATACTCCTATTCTAAAACTATTCTACCGCGATCATTTCTTACCGTGCTTTGCGCTCTTTCATCTGGCTCATCGTGTTTTCATCAGGATTTTGTTCTAATTTGATTAAAAACAAGGACGTGAACACGAGTTAAATTTAAGAACTGATGTCAAATATTAAAAACAGAAATACTTGTAAAAGCACATGATGACAAACGGTTTCTCTAAATCTAAAAGCCTACCATCATCCTCTTGTTCCTCTTCATCATCATCATCATCATCATCAGGGCGGGCTCTGGTCTAAGTGTGTACCGATGTGCGACTTGTACGTCCCGTAAGCCGTCGTGTCAAACATCATATCCAAACTGTCATTTGCCTTCTCGCCAAGTCCTTGAAAATCGGACAGATATAACTGTTTATCTTTGCACAGTAATAAGGATCAATCGCTGCGGATAAGACGAGATCAGCTTGTATTCTTGGAAGTTTATATTCACTGGACACACCTTCCTGTCTGTCAGGGGCGTTTTCTCCCCGGCCCTGGAGTAAGCTGTGACTGACCCAGGTGCAGTCGGTATCCACCAGTTCTCCGTGACACTGTTGATCTTCCTTTTCCTGAAACATACAGAAGAACACTCTGGTGTAAGAGACTCCATCTTTCCAATATATATCCAGATGAATGAATGACAGATACCCTAATAAAGAACAAAGGTTACAGATTTTCTTTCTCTTCATGTACATTTAAGTTAAGTGATGTAATTTTCTGAATTTACCAGACTGTTCTATTATTTGCATTTACCCACTAGGTCAATTTATCAAAAAAATTTCCTTGTTGTAGTATTTTGTGAAAGCACTGAATTTGTCCATATCACCCTGCCCTGAATAGGTGGTGTGACTGTACCTCGTCTCCTCTCCACTCACTGTCATACATGGACAGGGCGACTGCAGGGTCGATGCTCCACATGGAGTCCACTTTGTGCTTCTTTTTACCTGGGAAAGCAGAGTTAGCATGGTCACATTAAATTCTACTGATAATTATAAAGAGTCCAAATTACACAATATTCAGCCTACAATCGTAAAAACAGTGTCCTACATCAGTCACACTGCACACAGAAAACTCACCATCGTCTCCTTCACGTTGGTCACGTGAAGCATTCAGCTTCTGTAGGGACTTTCCTCTCTTCCCACCACTGTCCCGGTCGGCCTCTCCTCTTATATTTGGCTTCTTAAAAGCAGGACTCGGACATGAAACATTTAGCCTTTGGCTGACAGTCCCATTTTGTGTTGACTGAACCTGTTAAATAAAGAAATCATATTTCAAAACCATACGGAGGAATTGTGCTGCTCTCCTTATATATTTATATATTTTTTTCTAACAGCTGAAATGTCACTTTTATTGATATGAGAAGAAAAAAAAATGGTGGATCCAAGTATGGTTTTATAGAAGCCACACTAGGTTTGGTCTGAAGATAGTGCTATGTGACAGCAACAACAGGCCTTTTGGACATGTCTCTAACCTTGCTGTCCAGTGGCTCCTTGAAGCTTTGAGTGCTTAAAGGTGTGGACGTTTGTTTGATAAGTCCAGGTTGTTTGCTTTTGCCTTCCTTCTGTTTGTCCACCCCTTCCTGGTCCTCCTCTCGCACCTCCGGCTCATTTTCCTCCTTCTTCCGTTTTGCTTTGTTAATGGAGTCGTCCTCTGTGAAGCGTTTGACACGTGGGAGAAGTGATGGGGATGTTTCTGTGGTCGAGTCTGGGCTGTGGATCAGCGTGGCTAAATGGAGGGAGCGGTGAGGCCTTAAGGCAAATACAAATAAGGCTGTGTTATTGGACTGGGTTCTGCAGTTCAGTCAGAATAATCAGGACACAGCTAAATGAAAGAAATCATAGTATACTCTTAAAAAATGAGGCTATTGTACTGTAGTTAGTAGATTGAACGCTTCTGAAATGAGACTAAAAGCTTTCAACATTCAAAGGAAAAACATTCTGAGTTAGAACTGGTGCAGTCCATGTGTCGTGCGTTAGCCACAGGCATTTTAAAGTCTACGCAAAGTGGCTTTAAATTCTTATAGGGATGGTTCAGATCATTTGAAGTGGGGTTATATGAGGTACTTATCCATAGTCAATGTATTAAACACAGTAGATGGCCAGAGTCGCAAATTAACACGAGCATCTCCCTGTGTACACAGCAGGACTTTGCTCAGCTTCCTCATCAATAACAACTTCATACAATCCCATGTCTAATAATCTGAACGATCCCTTTTAAATTATGTCATCCACTGTGTAGAATTTGTAAATCTATGACTCATGACACTGCCACGATAAACAGCAGATGAACAGGTCCCAGCTGATGTCGTCCTTACTTTAAATGCATGCCATGCTTCCAGGAGGGTTTTGTGTTGCTTTGCTGACCTGCCGTTGTCTGGGTTTTCTGAGAAAAGATAACAAGGAAAACATTTACAGACACAATCCAAAGACCTTCATTCTCTTTGCTAACATATTAATTGTTCAGTTCAAACAGTGAATTTTCTGCAAAACTTTAAAAATACAGCAGCAGATGTGAAAGCTTTTGTCTGTGCTTATGTGCTTTTTGTATGCTATTTTTTAATGTTTTTATTTTATATACATATATAACACCAACCTGCCAGGGACTGCAGATAAAAATGAGCCTGTATGGCTAAATCTAGCACATTTAAGTGACTTAAGTGATCATGTTAATTAAATATGCATTCTCTCTTAAATACAATAAACATGACAAAAAAGATGAGTAATGATCTTAAGATTTGTTTCTCAACTGCTGCTGCTGCTGAAAGTGCAGACAGAGTCAATCTTTTGGACCGAGCTTGTGTGCATTTAAGGCACCAGCTATAAGACCGGATCTCTCTTGAAAAAGCAGAGAAATGGGACAAATGTGCTGTATCTCTGATGTCTTTACACCTGCATGAAACCTTCCTACCGTGTGAGGCTTGTCAAGAAGTTCAAAGGCACAGGTTTCCGCTACCACTTCTTCCAGATTTAGATTCACATCGCCTGAAACGAGACAGAGACCCAACAGTCACGACAGCTTTACACATCTCACGGTCACGACCAGCATCTTTTGAGCTCTAAATTCACTAGAAATTAATCTGAGGCTATAGGGTTCATTTACAGCAAAGCCTCTTCTTGTGCAGCCCAGCTGTGCGATGGGTGTGTTTGTGCAGACATGTTGTTGAGTACTCATCTAGGATTTCAAGGAACAGATGGGCTCTAATGGAAAGAAATAAATATGCTTTCCAATTCCTGTTCTCTGAGAAACCAGAAGTGGCCTTCCTGTTTCTACATTTTATTTTAAAATGATGATGATACAGTAGGAACACAGTGGATGAAGTCATACCTGTGATTTGGGGTGTGTCCAGTTCGCATGTGTTGGGCACAAGAACTTCTGCTTTTCCGGGATACTTTGCGGCATAAATAGGCTCCTTGTTCAGTTCTTTAAAAAGCACAACACACGTTAAAAGAGTTCAGACCAGTGATTCAGATAAACGAAATGAGCATTAAAAGTCTGATTACAGTAATGCAGACTGACCGTTGAACAGCGAGTTGTTAGACTGTGGTAGTGGCATCTCTACATAGCGAACTTGCTTAATTTTGTCGACGTTCCTACGTTTCCTCAGTTTGTTTGACACAGGCAGCGAGTTCGGCAGGACTGGAGAGTCTGGGATGATGCCGTCTTCTTGGTCCGAAGATGAGGCCTGCTGCAGCTCTGAGCTGGAAAAAAAAAACACATCTGCAATGCTTAACTGGGAACTGAAACTTCACTGTATTTATATGTCCTTATTCCAGAGCAGAAGACCACGGCTTCAAAACTCACTAACTCAAGGCCATAAACCTGTTCTCTTCCTATAGACGCTTGAGACGTGACTTGCAATCAAAGCAGAAGTGAAACCACTGACTATAGTGTATGATTTGGCAGCTGGTCCTACAGTATTTGTAGTTGTCTTGGGCAGCTTTTACTAATAAAAATGATGAAAAAAGAGAGAAAATTCTATGTGTTATATGTTTTCAATGTCAACGGGAACACACAAAATATCTTACCGAGACATCTTTGATTTTTGCAGTTCAATTTGCAGCTTTCTGTTCTCATCTTCGAGGATGTCTTTTTCATTCTCTGGGGGACAAATGAGACAAAACAGTGCTTCACACACACAATACATCACAATTAGTAACTCTATGCTCTTCAACATGCCAAGAGATCTATCCTGTGGTAAACTGGTATAGTCAATTAAATCCATGTTTTTTCTTTTGTACTACATTACATGTCACATTATACAACAAACAGTTTTGAAAGATTAATGTTAATGCAAACACATAGTACCTTCTTTTATATGTGGTTCAAGCATCTGCTCTAACAGAACATAAATGCAATCTTTTTTTTCCTCTTTTTTTTTTTAGGGACGGTGTTGAGCTGGAGTTAGTTGCTGCTCTATCTAACGGTGGGATAATAAAACCGAAGAGTAAACTCACTCAGTTTGGCGATGAGGCGCAAATTCTGCTCCTGGTTATTTTTCAGTTTCTCCTCTAAGATGGCACATTGATCACACTCTCCCGCACGGAGCCTGGAGACAGTGAGCATAGTTGCTGGACTTTTTGTAACACATTGTTTTCAACAAAGTTAAACTATAACCTGTGGAGAAAAGTTACCTTTCCTCCATGAGACTGATGGTATCCTGCAAAGTTTTGTTTTGCTCCTTCAGCTGCTGGTTGCGGTTGTAAAACACCTCAAGTCTCTGAGCATCTCTGTAGAAAACAAACGCAATGTCAGGTTACTGATGGAGACACGGTTATATTTTGATCACAAATTTAAAGCCTGGGTCAAAAATACTCATGTTATTATCATCACCACCATATTTAAAAGGCAGTGACACAATATACTCACAAACAGCGCTCCTTTTTCAATTTGCTCACTTTTGCCTCCAGTTCTGAAAACAGCAACAAATCCAATGTGCAAAAAAAACAAACAAACAAAACAAGCAAACTTCATTTTATTGTCTGGCTTCAGAATAACTTATATAACCAATTAAAGAAATTTAATTTATGTCTATATACAGTACATCATAGGTCAGTTGTTACCTTGCAGTGCATTCTGGTGGCACTCTCCAAGCTGCCTCCATAAATCTTCAAAGAGGTCAGCATGTTTGGGCGTCCCACTGCTCGCACCAGAGCTGTCCATCCTACATTCACTGCTGAGACACAACCAGACCTGCCAAAAGTACCTTGGGAAAAAAGAAACATGTTTATGATATATTTCTGTATTAATTAATGATTTAGTGCACATAAATGTTGTTTTCTAAATGTCTAATACTAACTCTACAACATAATGCTACAAGCTCAGCCTTACATCAATGATGCAAATCCAGTTACAAGTGTTTATAATGGACATTAAGAATATTTTGGCCCATATCCTTCATACCCCTTTTCCTTCCTTGTGTCATGTAAGATTTATATTTGCTTGGCTGTGAACTGTAAAATATTGTTTCATTTCAGTTTAACTTTATTTGATCAATATAAGAATCAGGTTTATCGCCAAGTAGGTTTTCACGTATTAGGAATTTGAAGTGTTTTGGGGTACAACAATAAAAACAGCAAGTAGAAAAAATATAAAGAAAAATCTAAAGCAAGTACTGCAAGTCAAGACGCATAAACAGAAATTTGACAATAAAATAGGGCTGACAACTTGTCAATTAATCGACTAATTCGACTAACAGCTTACAGTGAAATACATACAAATCGTTGTACAGTGTGTTTTGTAGATGAAAGAGGTGTAAAGTTCACAGTATGAAAGTATGAAATATAGGAATATCTGAAATGTGCAAGATAGTAAAATAAGGCCCACTTTGTGCCTGTCATGTATCATAACCTTAAGTTAACTATGCTACAATATACGGATAAAATTCAAAAGTAACGTCCAGAAAACCAACAAGTGGTCATTTAAAGTTAGCTTTAAATCACCACAGTTTAACACATCTACACTTGACACGCTACGGAGATACTCGCCCCTACAAACACTGAATTCTTTGCATTTCTGTATTTTTCAATAAAACATAAATGTGGATTTTGTCTCGTCTTTATCCGCATTTCAGAGCTTCCCCTGATTGTAAACAAACAACATTAACGTTAGTTATCGTGGTTAATTTACACGATATATATAAGATTAACAAGACTTACGCCAGCGACTCCAAGAAACACGCAGAAGTGTCTGAAAGTTAAACAGTTACATGTTAGTACAACATTCTCATGTTTATAACTTCACAACAAAATCCAAACTCGCGCGCCGAAGTGCATGCCGGGAAATCGTCTTCTTCTGCGTCTGTGTCCAGAGATAAATCCATATATTATGGTCTAGAAGGGAACCCAATATGTGTGAAAATCTCGCGAGATTCGTGCGCATTGTTTCCTCGTGCTGCACCTTGCACAAACGTATTATGTTTTGTGATGCGACAACGCTGTGGATATAATATGTATAGGTTTAGGGACAGAAAACACTTGGTTAAGGTAGTAGACGGATCATGGTTTGGGTTGAAATAATAACTCTCGCGAGATCTTTCGCGGGTCCGGGGTTACCTTCTAGACACGACCCTTTCCTTCCTCTTCTTCTTCTGCTACTGCTAATCTGGAATCTTTGACGCCCTCTCCTGTTCACACTGTAAATAACTACATGAAATGGTTCACACCCGCTACATACTATAATAGGTTACAGTTTGCTTGCACATCCTCTCCCGTGCTAACAGTAGACACAGTATTAAGAGTGAGGTTACTCATGCGGAAGTTCATTTTCAATAACAACAAATCGTTGTAGTAGTTCAATTCTTAACCCTATTTAACTGTTTGCTAGGTAATGTTCGAGGCTAAGAAGCACAAAATGACACAATAAGGGAAAAAACAAGGCTTATTCTTATATTTGTTTTTATTTTTGGTCTTTCTTAAGAATACAAAACAAGAACCAAAATCACAAAAATAACATTTACAAAACAGATTATTTAACTGAGGTGACTGAGGCAACATAGAAAAGCATGTCTGAAACAGTGATATTGGTGTGTTAGCCTGGAACCTTGAGGTAAAACAGCCAGCAATGTAAAAGGTCAGATATCATCTTTACAAACGGTTTTGAATTAGTGCCTTGCTTCAGTAGTGCTATTCACAAATGGAGTTTTAACATTATCATGTTTTTTCCTAACATGTCCACAGTTAGCAGTGATTTAATGATGTAGTGCTTCAGACCTACCTAAGAACAAGTTGATTATTGTGAGATATAGGTCGAATATTCTAGGCATGTCGCACTATATGGCACCATTTTAAATGGTTTCTATTTTATTCCTCTTTGATAAACACACGTACACGCACACACAACACTGTTCCTACTCATTCACTCTCTTAACTCTTAAATGGGTGCAAATGATCTCAAACAACTTCCTCTACTTGTTCCCCATCATGAATACTTCCGGCTAAAATAAGCGAAGAGCTTTAAAACACCTGAAAAAATGTTTCAAGCAGGAAACAAAAGCTGCTCCACACTTTTTGGAAAAGTTGATACTCTTCCTAAAAGTTTGACAGGGCAGGAAAATAATAAAAATAAAAACACTTAGAATGCTTAAGTGTTGGAATGGCCGTCAGTCAGAGGCAGAAACTCAAAAGTCCCATCTTTTTCCTAAAAATACAAAAATGGTAAGACGAAATGCATACACTGCATCACTGAGAGAAAGAATAAAAACCTAGCGTCACTTACCAGAACACAAAGCCGTGAAAATAGTACAGTTTGTTCTGCACTTTGTTTGTGCAGGTTATGTTTTTGCATGAACAAACGTTTCTCGTCTTTTCTTCTTTCACATGTAAGAGACATGGTCACTGGTGATTCAGCATTGCAGATTATTACTTTTTTAGTTCCTTTGGATGTGTGCCTTTTGTTGATTTTGCATCTGTCACAGCAGGTAGATTGAGCTAGCATTACTTCATATATCTATATATACACATGCATTCAACATCATATGTATCCCCCAAATTAATAGAAACAAACCAAAAAAACAAAAACAATTCCAAACTCCCTTTTCACCACTTAAGCTATAAAAACCCGCATGACAGTCCACGAAAAAAGTTTGCATGGAGGCTTTGCTGTTTGATGTGAGATATGCAGCAGGTTGTAGAGGTGCTGGCGCTGGGGTGTGACATGGAATGCAGCCTTATTCCATTGAGAGGGGTCATGGGGTGGGGGGGTGGGCCTATTCTTCACCCCCTCCTATCCAAAATGGGCCTCTTTCTATGTAGTTGGGTTTTTAGATTCACATTATGCTGGAAGAAGAGTAACTGGTTGCAGACGCTGGCAGCGCAGGTCTCCACCATTAGCAAAAAACACTGGAGTAGAGTGTGAATGCATATCTACCATCTTCTGGCCTGCAGGGAGAACAACACAGAGAAACATAAACTGTAAGTCTGCGTGTTGTTTAAAAATCTTCAGCCCATATCAGATTGATATGTGGCCTGCAAATACTCACAGATGATCCTCAGGCTTACCTCTCCTCACCACTGCGGGGGCACATAGCTGTAGCTGGGTGTGCCAGGCCGATACGTGGGCATCGTGACTTGGTGGGGGGCAACAGGCGCTGGTGATGGAGTTGTCAACAAAGTTCCTGAGAGAAAAAATAAAGTGACCACAGAATGAACATCAATGCACAAGTATAATACTAGAAACTCTGCAACATTAGTCAATTAATCTTTTAGTCGATCAAAAGAAGATTAGTTGCCAACTATTCTGATAATCGATGACTAATTATTCATCGATCATTATCGATCAATCTGATGATCATTTTCTTGATTAATCAATTACTTTGTTTAGTCCATAAAATGTCAGAAAATAGAGAAAAATGTTGATCGGTGTTTCCCAAATCCCAAGGTGACGTCCTCAAATGTCTCAAATGGTTTGTTCACAACTCGAAGATATAAAATTTACTGTCATAAAATCAGAGAATTTGGACATTTTTCTTAAGAAATGACTCAAAACAATTAATCAATTATCAATAATTCACAATTAATGTAATAGTTGATTAGTCATTGCAGCTCTAAGCACAACACGAGGAGGAATAACTTCATATTTAGCATCTCTACAAAAGATAAAAACTGATAAATAATATAATAGAAGCTGATGCTCACCAGCTGACATGGCCATGGTGGTGCCGGCTACCATCCCCATGGCGACACCGTTATGGCGGGGGGGATGGATGGGCGGGGGATACATGGCTGCAGGCATCCCGTTGGGCTGGACCACTGTTGTGTGATGGATAACATGAGG
>JAJHUR010138877.1:1649-19269 GCA_027495735.1 Lutjanus campechanus
CTATATATATATATATATATATATATATATATATATATATATATATATATATATAAAATGTGCTTTAGCATTGATATCTGGGTTCTTAAAGGGACAGTTCACCCCAAAATTAAAATTCAGTCATTATCTAGTCACCCTCATTCTGACTGAAGGTTGGGTTTAGTTTTTAGACCACAAACACTGCTGGAGTTTCACAGGAAAACATGATGTTCACTCTGCATACATTTTCACACCACACACACTTCAGACAGTGTGCACGTGGCTCCAAGCTAAAGATCTACAGTGAAGAATCAGGCTAAAAACATGGTGGAAATAACATCTTTCAAGTCAACTTGGCATGTCGGGGCTTTAGGAGACTTGGATTATGGAGAGAGTATGGAGTTTGTTCTGTTTTAAAACTGCTCACTTCCTGTTTGTGAGATTATGTTTTCCTGTAAAACTCCAGCAGTGTTTTGTGAACTAAAAAACAAACAAAAAACAAAAACAAGAAAAATTCATAGCTGCTGCGCAGTAATGGTCGGGGCCGGGCATTTTTAGTCAAAATTTTTTATTATTTTTTTTAAGTTATTTTTTTGGCCATTTTGCCTTTATTTGAGAGGACAGCCTGAAGAGTGGACAGGAAATGGGGTAGAGAGAGAGGGGATGACACGCAGCGAAGGGCCGAAGGCGGGAATCGAACCAGCCGCCGCTGCAGAGGACTCACAGCCTCAGTACATGGGGCGGACGCTCTACCAACTGAGGTAAACCTCCGCCCCATTTTTAGTCAAATTCAGGCAATTCTGAGCAACAAGCAGAGTGTAGGAAGATGAAAAAAGGTGTCATTCTAATGTGCATTTTACATCAGTTGAGGCTTGAACTCACAATTTCTGTCACAAGAGACTCTGCATGTTGACTGATAACTAAAACAATTAAAACAGGGAAAAGTGTTGATAAAGAGTATTTGTCTCTCTGTGAAACTGCCTGGATCATAATTATTTTAACTTTAGTAGTCTCTAATCCACATAACATGATGCCTGAACATAGAACTTTCACATTACAATGTCTGTTCTGTCTTAGCTGAGACTTGAACTCTCAACTTCTGAGACTGAGGTCCGTCTTTTATCTCACTGAGCTAATTGGTAAGTGACGGTTGATGTGTGGCTTCACAAATTGACTAAGCCAAGGATCAGGGTGCCAGACAGCAGCCATCCATGCTATGAAAAGCACATTTCAAAGTGAAAGCTCCAAAGCTGTAGCACATATGGTTGATTTGTTACAAAGTTACAAAGTTTTGAAATTTAGAGGCTTGCTGTAGTGCCACCATCAGGACTATTGACCTGGTTCTGCAGCTGATGCAATCTGGCATGGGACTGGACCTTTGTGCAAAGTTTGGTAATTTTTCGTGCATGGGAAGTAGGATTTCCTCAGGAGAAGAAGAAGAAGAAGAAACAACAACAACAACAACAACAACAACAACAACAACAATAGGGTCCTGGCAGCTTAGGCTGCCCGGCCCCTAAAAACAAAAAAAAGTCTGACCTTCAATCAGCATGACAATGAGGAGATAATGACTGAATTTTAATTTTTGGGTGAACTAGCCCTTTAACCATCTTCAGGTAGGTCAGAATGTGAGGACGTTGTTGAGACTTGAGAGGGTAACAGAGTAAAAGTTTCGTGTGATGAGCTCATATGTTACCTGCAGCCTCAGGTGTGTTCAGGTGTCTGTCAGCAGGTCTCTGTGCAGGTTCAGACTGTTTGTGAACTTTAGATCAGATCAGACTGAAGAACGCCTCAAGAACAAGCTGCAGCCTGTTCCTCAGTCACACAAGAAGAACATGAAGAAGAATGTGTTCCTCATCAGAGTCACAGATTCAGTCCAGACGGCTTCAGTACAGACACACAACAGACACAACAGACATGGTTAGTGGTTAGGATTCCTGGTTCTCACCCAGGTGTGTCAGTTCACCTCCTGCTCTGACCAGGTGCCCTTGAGCAAAGTACCGAACCCCCAAACTGCTCAGGGCACCTGTCACACTGTGACTACACACTGTGACTACACACTGTAACTACACACTACACACTGTGACCACACACTGTGACTACACACTGTGACCACACACTGTAACTACACACTGTAACTACACACTGTGACCACACACTGTAACTACACACTGTGACCACACACTGTAACTACACACTGTGACCACACACTGTGACTACACACTGTGACTACACACTGTAACTACACACTGTAACTACACACTGTGACTACACACTGTGACCACACACTGTAACTACACACTGTAACTACACACTGTGACTAAGTACTTTGATTATTTTCAGCCTCAAAAAGCAATAACCAAACTTCTTTTTCTTTTTAATATCAACACGCAGTCTATACATCAAACATAAACAAACCGTCAGAATGTAATGGTAAATGGTAAATGGACTGTATTTATACAGCGCTTTTCTAGTCTTATAGACCACTCAAAGCGCTTTCACAATTACATCACATTTACCCCATTCACACACACTTTCACTCACTAATGACAGGTGGCTTCTTCTTCTACAGAAGACCCAACCTGTACATCAGAACTCATTCACTCACATTCATACACCGGTGGCGCAGCACCGGGAGCAGTTCGGGGTTCAGTGTCTTGCCCAAGGACACTTCGACATGTAGACTAGACTAGCCGGGAATCGAACCACCAACCCTTCGATTGGGAGACGACCCGCTCTACCACTGAGCCACAGCCGCACTTATAAGACGACATAGATGATGATGATGTTGTTGGTGCTGATGATGATGCCTGGGGTCTTCCTTCAGGTCCTCGGTGGGAAGAAGCGGATGGAGCTTCTTCCTGGAGACAGAGACAATCTGGCCATTCAGACGAGAGGAGGACCAGAGAAACATGAGGTCACCGGCTGGGTGCTGGTGAGGGACAGTATACATAATACACCACATATACCATAACATACATGTACATAATACTAACCCTAACCTGTAGTGACAGGAAGTGATGTAATGAGTTCAGCTGTGTTGGACCAATCAGCATCCCTGATTTGATTTCAGATCTCCCCTCTGACCAAAGAAGAAGAAGGATCGTATGAGTGTCACGCCACCAACGCCAAAGGAGAAGCTTCAGCTGTCGGTGCCATTCACCTGGTTGACTCCATCGATGACATCATTGTCAAGAAAGGTAACCAAGACAACGACATAAACAAACAGAACAGACAGAACCAGCAGAACAGAACAAAGAGAACAAACAAATAAAACAAACAACATCATCACTTCACATCATAGAACAACAACACAATAAATGAACAACAAACAGACGCAAACAAACTGCAGATTCGAGGGTCTCTGATCACCTAATGTTCTGTAGGTGTTCTGCAGGTGTTCTGTAGGTGTTCTGTAGGTGTTCTGCAGGTGTTCTGTAGGTGTTCTGCAGGTGTTCTGTAGGTGTTCTGTAGGTGTTCTGTAGGTGTTCTGCAGGTGCTCTGTAGGTGTTCTGTAGGTGTTCTGTAGGTGTTCTGCAGGTGTTCTGCAGGTGCTCTGTAGGTGTTCTGTAGGTGTTTTGTAGGTGTTCTGCAGGTGCTCTGTAGGTGTTCTGTAGGTGTTCTGCAGGTGTTCTCAGGTGTTCTGCAGGTGCTCTGTAGGTGTTCTGTAGGTGTTTTGTAGGTGTTCTGCAGGTGTTCTGTAGGTGCTCTGTAGGTGTTCTGTAGGTGTTTTGTAGGTGTTCTGCAGGTGTTCTGTAGGTGTTCTGCAGGTGTTTTGTAGGTGTTCTGCAGGTGTTCTGTAGGTGCTCTGTAGGTGTTCTGCAGGTGTTCTGCAGGTGCTCTGTAGGTGTTCTGCAGGTGTTTTGTAGGTGTTCTGCAGGTGTTCTGTAGGTGCTCTGTAGGTGTTCTGTAGGTGTTTTGTAAGTGTTCTGCAGGTGTTCTGCAGGTGCTCTGTAGGTGTTCTGTAGGTGTTTTGTAGGTGTTCTGTAGGTGTTCTGCAGGTGTTTTGTAGGTGCTCTGTAGGTGTTCTCAGGTGTTCTGTAGGTGCTCTGCAGGTGTTCTCAGGTGCCAGCAGCACTGATGTTGATCCTGATTGGTTGAACAGACGCGTCAGATGTTTTTATTGTTAATTTGAACAAACATGAGGTACGATTAAAGAGTTAATTCAGAGAGGAGTTGAACAGAACAAATTGTTTTTATTTGTGGCAGATTGAAAAAATATTTACTCTGAAAATCAAAAAAGATCAAAACAAAAGCAAAAGAAAACAAATGAAAAAACATAAATAGGATTAAAAAAGACAAATAAAATAAAAATATGAATAAGATAAAAACATTATTTAGAAATATCAATAAATAGAAATGAATAATAAATAAGATAAAAACATAACTAAGATATAAAATATAAAGTTTTGTTTAATTAAAAACAAACTGAAGAAACTCTTAAAACATCATCTCTCGGACACACTGTGCAGTCGGCGGCTGCTGGTCGCCATGGTAACACGGTGTTTCCATGGCGAGCTGTAACAGATTCTCAGACTGTCTTTGTGTGAGTGTCCACAGGTGATTTACAGGTTTGACTCCACCCCCCTCCGTCCTCTGTGACCTTGTCCAATAACAAAACAGCATTTCAGACGACAACCTTTAAAATGAGACAAATGTGATGACGTCTATGAGCCTTCAGTTTTGTTTCAGATATTTTCTATTGTTTAGAATTTATTTTTTGTTGTTTTTAATTTTTTCACTCTATTTTATGACTTCATGTATTTTTTGTATTTCTGTCATGTGTGTGAAAGGTGCAATAGAACCCCTCCCCTCACTGATGATGTCTTTTTCTTTCAGTGACAAAGGAAGATGAGCTGTGATCAGCTGATCAGCATCACAGGAAGCTGGAGATTATTTTTTTTCATGTACTTATGAAAAAAAAACCACTTTTAGTTTGAAAGTCTACATGCTGTTTCCTGACTACTTTTAGATAAAAAGGTTCTTTATAACATTTTTAAACTTTTCTTATTTTAATGTTTTATATTTTTAATCATTTATTCTTTTTATTTGAGCTGCAGACAAACTAAATCAATTAGACTTTTATTGTGGAAACACTTAAATAAACTGTTAGGGTGCGTTCACTCTCAAACCGTGTGCAGCGGGCTGTGACATACGTTTTCTCTCGTGTGGTGGGTGTGTCATAGGTGTTAGCCAATCAGCAGTGATGTGTATGTAAACACCGCTGTATGTGCAGTGCACAGTGTAAACAACAGGGTGTTGAACGCAGCACGTTCCTGATGAAATGAACGTTTTCTCTGGCTGAATGCAGCCTCGGTCACCATAGAAACAGTGTTAATTGTGTCATCATGTGATCTCAGTGTAATGGGGCAGATTTTAATTAACAGAGCTGAAATTAAACTTTATTGATCAGTTCTGACTATGAAACTTTATCAATCAGCTCTGAATATTAGACTTTATTGATCAGCTCTGAATATGAAATGTTATTGATCTTCAATTCATATTATTATGATTGTTTATTTACATTTGTTTCTCTGAGTTTCACTTTTCTGTTTTACTCTGAATAAAACAATCTTTAATGTAAACATGGTGGTTTTTATTTGGTAAACTGATCAATAATCAATACTTTAACTGCTGAATAAAGTGACAACTTCAAACTTGACTGTTTCAGAAGTTTCTGTTCAACATTAATTTATTAATGTTTAATTTTCTTTAACTGAATTTGTTTTGGTTTTTTTATGAAATATTCATTAATTTCTTTGAGACAAAAAATGTCTTTCAGTTAATTTGTCTGCAGTGGAAGTCAAACATCATTTTACCTGTAAGTCATTGATCAACCATCTGATCTATAGATACACAGTACATATAGAAGAAGGTGATTTATATACTTAGTTATATATACAGTATATGTATAAATTTATTCTGTCTTATGTCTTTAATGTGCAGTCACGTCTGTTCTCAGTTTGCTGCTTGTTTCTCTACAATTATTAATTCTGACCATGTTTATTTATTATGTATTTTAGTATAAAGCTGCAGTGTATCACAACATAAACATTGATCCATATAAATGAAAGAAAAAAATCCATCTGATTATTAACATGTATGAATTCCTTCCAGAGAGAAAATAATCAATAAATAAAAAATAAACTGTTGTTAAGGTGAATCTGCAGCAAACAGATTTTATTGGTTCACTCTCCCACGACCTCATGTGACCTTTGACCTCTGAGGTCACGCTTGCTCAGACTGTCGGGTTGTCATGGTGATCAATAAATGAAACAATGTTTCAGTCTGAGGCTGCAAGTATTGATCATTTGATCAGTTTAAAAAAAAACAACAAAACAAAACAAAAAAACAGAAAAGTAAAAAAAAAACTAAAATCTGTTTGTCACCTTCAGGGAAACTGATCAAAGGTTCTGAGTGATAAATTAATTGATTAACCCCGTCAGTCCCAGCTGACCATGATCTTCTCTTTATTTCTCTTCAGTCAATGTATTAACAACTGATCAATACCTCTGATTGGTTGATAATTATAATAAACATGATTGATAACATCACTGAAGACTTACCAATTATTGACTGTGATCATGTGACCCGTCTGCTCACATGATGTTTGTTAACCAATGAGGACTCAGAAAAACACCAATGTGACCAACAGCCACCAGTGAAAATCAGGTTTATTCTACTTTTACAAAAAACAAAGTCACATGACGCAAAACTATAAAAACATCACACTGATGATGTCACAGCTAAAGTCTGCAGGGAGGCTGTAATTGGCCGAGCCCTTCTATGACGTCATCATACGAGGAGCAATACTCATCGACATCAACTCCTGGAAGAGAAGCTTACAGGCGTACGGCATCCGCACCAGGGAGATCTGTCAGAGACAATCAATAATCAATAATCAATCAGAATGTCACAGTTAATTACACAAAACTCATACAGAACCAATACCATGATCAATACGGACAGCAATACCAGAGAGATCTGTCAGAGACAATCAATAATCAGTCATACCGTCAGTTAATTACATAAAACCAATATCAAGATCAATACTAATACCAATACCAGAGATGTGACAGAGACAGACGATCAATCAATCAACAATCAATAAGTTTTTCATCATAATGTCAGTTAATTACACAAAACTAATAAACAACCAAAACCAAGATCAATAGTTGTACACAATTGATCAGGTGGTCTAAATATCTTCTTGTCACCAACTTCATTGATGATCGATTTGACTGGTTACTTAAAGTGTGTCCTGTTGTGACTGATTATTGATCAGGTTTGTGTTACTGATCGTATGTGTTGTTGTGACTGGTTATTGATCATGAGCTGTTCTTACTCGTTATTGCTGATGTTACCTGCATTACTGTGATTGGTTATTGATCAGGACTGGTTATTGATGATATTACCTGCGTCTTGTTGCGGCAGCCTCGACACTCGTACGTGTGTGTCCTTGTGTTGGCGATCGCCATCAGTCCACACAGGTTACACACGTGAACCTGATACGGATCAGACGCCTCAAACAGACGCTCTCGCAGGAACTGAGCGGCGCCGTGAGCGATCTGACAGTCACGCTCCATCTCGCCGAAACGCAGACCGCCGTCACTGAGAGAGACAGAGAGACAGGTGGGTCAGCGACAGGTAACACAGACAGGTGAGACGCAGACAGGTAACAGGTGTGTCTGTCTCACCGTGATCGTCCCTCCATTGGCTGTCTGTTGAGGATCTGGACGGGGCCCCGGGCCCTCGAGTGGATCTTGTCGTCCACCATGTGCTTCAGACGCTGATAATAAGTTGGACCGATGAAGATTTGAGACGTCAGCTTCCTCCCCGTGAAGCCGTTATACAGGACCTGATCACACACAATCAATAATCAGTCAATCAACTCCAGTGAAGCTGTTATACGGGAGCTGAACCGTCCCTGACATCACAGTGACATCACAGTGACATCACACTTGCAGGGTTCATGGGTTTGAACTAAACAGGAAGTAAGTGATGACCTCATTTCCTCTCAGGTGGTATCCGTACTCCGACAGCAGGTTCGACACTTTCTGCACGTTGACGGCGTCATTAAACGGCGTGGCGTCACCGATCTCACCTTTGTTTGCAGAAACCTGAAACAAGACAAAACTAATTATTAACAATAATTAATAAATCATGTTAATTATTTACACTTTTGTAATTATTGAGTTTTAATGATTGATTATTACCAGATCATCCTGATACTTAATCATGTGATTAGAATCGATTATTACCTTATGATCAGGGCCATTATGTTTAAGTCATTGATTAGTACCAATGTATAAATGTTGATTAGTACCTTGCCCTGCAGGCACTCGATCAGATGGCCGACTGTCATTCTGGACGGGATGGCGTGAGGGTTGATGATGATGTCAGGTGTGATTCCCTCGCAGGTGAAGGGCATGTCCTTCAACACAGAGCATGTTCAGAGGTCAGAGGTCACAGACCAGCAGACAGCAGCGTAATTTTTAAGTATGTTCAGTGAGTGTATCAGGACACGTCTCTAAAATTGTGATGCCTGACAAACAGTGAGTCATCTCAAAGAACGAAGTCATTCAGGGTCGTTAAAATATGGGCTGTACTGAGTTTGGTGAAGATCAGATCAAATATGGTGGAATGTAAATGACCGTGGCCTACATCAAATCAACACCTGCTGACTTCCTGTCTGTTGACTTCCTGTTTACCTCCTGTCTGTACTGGATCCCACAGGTTCCCTTCTGTCCATGTCGGCTGGCAAACTTGTCTCCAATCTGAGGAATCCGCACCGAACGAACCTGCAGGAGACAAAAAAATAAACAAACTTCATCTCCTCATTAGTACCTGGGCTGTCAGGTGTCCTGTCATGTGTCTCGGGTATTCTGTCAGATGTCTCAGGTGTTCTGTCTGGTGTCTCAGGTGTGTGGTGGCGTTCTCTCACCCTGATCTTGCAGAACTTGTAGCCCTCCTGGTTCAGAGTCACCATGACCTGGTCCACGATGCCAGTCTCGCTGGTTCTCAGGAAGGTACTGCAGTCTCTCTTCGTGTAGCGCCGGTTGGTGCTGTCCAGCTCGTCGTCGTTCTCCGGCAGTGTCACCGTCTTTCCAATGATCACGTCCTCGCCAGAGACACGAACGCCGGGTGCAATGAGCCCATCGTCATCCAGTTTGTCGTAGATGGCATGTCTCATACCTGAGGACATTTTTAATTGGTTCTCAATCTGCGATGCAAGATTAGCCCCGCCCACCACCATAACTGCTGTCACACCTGAGACAGGTGACAGGTGTATTTTCTTACCTGAGCAGGTTTCACGTGTTGGCTTCTCAAAGATTTCCTCCTGATCGAATCCTTTCTTTGACTCTTGCTCTTTGTAGGATCGATAGAAAACGGACCTGCAGGACAAACAGAAACAACAGACTAACACAAACGCTCAGGTTTCATCAGTAACTCGAGGTGTAGACGTTAGTGACCAACCTGAAGAAGCCCCGATCCACAGCCGACCTGTTCATGATCACAGAGTCCTCCTGATTATATCCTGTGTATGAGGCGATCGCCACGATGGAGTTGATGCCTGAAAAACAAGGAGACAGCTTCAGTTGGAGGCACAGAATAGCTCTGCCTGACAGTCAGAGAGCAGGGCAAACCAGTCTCCTAAAAACATACTAAACACCAGTCAGTAAGCAGGAATATTGCCCGACTGTACAGGCGAGTGTTACCTGATAGTCCAGATCAGTGTTACCTGCCTGTAAAGGTGAGTGTTACCTGCAGGCAGCTCTCTGAAGCGCAGGTACTCCATGGATCTGGTGGTGACCAGTGGTTTCTGAGGGTAGTACAACACGTGAGCCAGTGTGTCCATCCGAACATGGAAGTTGGTGATGTAGACGCCCATGGCCTGTTTACCCATAGCAGACTGGTACGTGTTCCTGGGAGACTGAATGAGAACAAACAGTGATGTGACGACATCAACAGGCTTCAGTCACACATCATTGACATTAGCAGTGTTTGTACCCGGTCGTTTTGTTTCATTTGCTTGTACCTGGTTGTTTGGTTTGTTTGTTTGTTTGTACCTGGTTGTGGTCGGGGAAGGGGATGATCGAAGCACAGACTCCGAGGATCATGGATGGGTGGATCTCACAGTGCGTGTAGGTGGAGCAATAGGCCACACCTTTCTCCTGGAGGTCATCAGGAGTCATGGCGAGCATCACCGTCTCCTCCTCCAGAGTGTCGATGTACTCCACCACGCCACTGGCCACCAAGTCCTGCCAACTACCGGACACAAACAAATAAACAAAAACACAAAGAAAAAGCTTTGAGAGTAACTTAATGGCACAATCGAAAAACTGTCCTCCGTCTCACCTGTCCCCTGTCTCAACTGTAGTTGTTGTACTCCGTCTCACCTGTAGCTGTCCCCCGTCTCTCCTGTCCCCTGTCTCTCCTGTCCCGTCTCACTTGTAGCTGTCCCCCGTCTCTCCTGTCCCCTGTCTCTCCTGTCCCGTCTCACTTGTAGCTGTCCCCCGTCTCTCCTGTGCCCTGTCTCACTTGTAGCTGTCCCCCGTCTCTCCTGTGCCCTGTCTCACTTGTAGCTGTCCCCCGTCTCTCCTGTCCCCTGTCTCACCTGTCCCGTCTCACTTGTAGCTGTCCCCCGTCTCTCCTGTGCCCTGTCTCACTTGTAGCTGTCCCCCGTCTCTCCTGTGCCCTGTCTCACTTGTAGCTGTCCCCCGTCTCTCCTGTCCCCTGTCTCACCTGTAGCTGTCCCCTGTCTCTCCTGTCCTCCGTCTCACCTGTAGCTGTCCCCTGTCTCTCCTGTCCCGTCTCACTTGTAGCTGTCCCCCGTCTCTCCTGTCCCCTGTCTCACTTGTAGCTGTCCCATGTCTCTCCTGTCCCCTGCCTCACCTGTAGTTGTTGTACTCTCTCTCCTTCAGCTGGTCGATGTGGCGTCTCTTCAGCAGTAGTTTCTGTTTCTCGACGATGAGCAGCGGTCGGCAGATTCGTCCGGCGTCTGTGTAGATTCTGATCTCGCGTTCTCTGATGTCCCTGATCATTGATACCTGAAACATTCACAACAGGAGATACACACCTGAACTGGGAACTGGACCGGTCTGGTGCACAAACTTTCTACATGAAACATGTTTGTTGTGACTAAATTTTCTGTTGAGTTCTAAAAAGATTTGAGGGGCTCACAGTGACATGAACTCTTTAAAAACTACAAACAGCTTAACTCTGTAAACTTCACGGCCTTCTCACTCAAACTTCAAACTCTAGATGTCATCAAACAGCTCTGTTAGTTGTCCGGTGGACACGAGAGGTGTCGGTTACCTCGGAAACGATGATATCCATCTGTCTGCGCAGTTTCCTCAGTGTGTTCATCAGCTGTTCAGGATCTTTGTGGATACCGACCCAGCAGCCGTTCACAAAGATCTTAGTGGCACTAAAACAGAGATTAAACCAAATACTGATCACATGGACACTGTCAGATTAACTGTTAAATGATTGATTGGCATATTTTAAACTGTGCAGCAGATCAAGTCCAAGCTGACAGAAAATCCTCTTTATACTGTGGAGGTTTGGTTGAGGCTCCTGTTCTGACAGAAAGTGATGCTGCCACCTGCAGGTCAGTTTGAGTCATTACACATGACAGGGGTTTTTTGTTTTTTTTTAGTTTAGTTAATTTGTTCAGGGACAGTGCACATTGATGAACATTGGTTCATACATTTTCAGATATTCATAATGAAAACGGGCTCCACAATTTTAATGATTTAAGACAGTCTTACAATTTACCAGGCTCTTCCTTTTTTCTGTCTCTCCAATTGCGGTCATCCATGAAAGCCTATGGAGTACCATGGAACGTTCCATTAACCACCCATCCCCTTGCACTCCATCTCAGTCAACAGAGGATGAAAAAAAGGGTGCGGTCTCAACTATATTCACTCTTGGGGAACAAGTTCTTCCTATTACACAAGTATGGATTGAGGACCTTGTCATTTAACACTTAACTTTATTCATAGGACTTACCTCACACCAAGAAAGGCTTATCTCATGATACATCATGAATCATCCCCAACCTGCACTTTGTGCTCAGATGGACTCATAGCTTCCTACATGCATATGTCTGGGAATGCAGGGATGTGAAATTTTTTTGGGATGAGTTTTGTGCCACTTTGTCTGATGTTCTGAGTTTAACTGTGCCATGCTCACCCACCTTGCTACTCTTGAATGACACCACCTCACTGAAACTAACATGTATCAGCAGACATATTCTCTTACACATCACTGCTGTCAAAAAGATGCTAGCGTTACGCTGGAAACCTCCAATCACAGTCATAAAGATTCAGTGGATTAATACGTATATTGATATCATCAATATGGAGTTTTCAGTGGTGAGGGTGCATGGTACTCTCTCTGCATGGCAAGAGATGGCAGATAAAATTAAAGAATTGCTGTAAATGTCACTTTATAACTTAAATTCTGGTTTCTTACATCCTGCACATATTACTGAATATGGAGGAGGGGAAGGGTGGGGAGGGAGGGATTGCCACAGGTCTGTTTTCTTTTGTTGTTTGTTATTATTTCATGTACATTTTGAATTATTTCTTGCTGCTCTGAAGCAAAATATAATAAATAGTTTATCACAAAAAAACAAAACAAGACAAAACTGTAAAATATAAAAGTGCAGTGACTGACTCTGCAATGGCAGCAGGTGAGATCTCCTCCAGGTTCTCCATACTCCACTCCTCCAAAAACTCCAAGATGGGAGACGGCTGAGAGCCCACAGAGATGTAGGCCATGAGGGCCAAGTTCTTCACCAGACCCACAGCGTGACCCTGAAACACAGCTGCTGTCTGTCAATCACTTCATCAAACCAGTTCATCAGGTGGACCTTAGAGTTCACCTTCCACTGTGAGACAGATAGATTTTTCTGTTGGTGTGTTTTTGTCACCTCAGGAGTCTCGGCGGGACACACCATCCCCCACAGCGTGTTGTGCAGCTGTCGAGGTTTGGCCAGTTTTCCGTCTCTGCCGATAGGAGAGTTGACTCGGCGGAGGTGGGACAGCGTGGACGCAAAGGTCAGTCGGTTCAACACCTATGAGACGAAACATTAAAGAGGACGAAATTCAGACATCAGGACAGACTGAGACATCTCTGATGAACATTCATGAGCGTCTTTTGTCGGTCCACTGAGCTCATTAAATCTGTTTGACCTCCCCAGCTGTGACTGGAACTGTCTGTTCTGAACCACATCTCTGTGACACGTGAACCCCAGACATGCCCTCACATGGAGACAGGTGTCCCTCGTCTGGAGACGGGCGTCCTCACCTGTGACACTCCGGCTCGGGCCTGGTGAGCCTTCTTCACATCACCCCAGTTTCCTGTAGCCAGCGAGTACTTGAGTCCATCTGAGATGATTCTGGTTTTGATGGCAAGTTCCAAGTTGAAGTCTTTTCCTCTGTCGATGAACTTCTGAGCGTAGATCCTGATCTCCTTCAGCAGGTTCTTAAACATCCTGAACACAAAGAAAAAATATTTCAGACATGGTTACTGATCTATTTTGATTTTAGCTCTTAAATTCTGCCGGAAAATATATTTTAAATAAACTCTCGCTGTTAAGCCCCCTGCAGATTAAACGTTTTATTACATATAGATGTCGACTCCGTCAGATGGAAAATCTGAGTTGATGCCTTAAGCCGGAGATATACTTGCTGTTTGATCATGCGTTCACGTAGACAACTGGCTGCGTAATAAACCTGACTGTTAACAACACGACCATTTGTCTAAGTGTGTTGCTACAAAAGACCACTATAGGGCACAACAGAGAACTCAGACCATAAACTGCCCATAAAAACAAAAGAAAGCAGAAAAGGAGTGCCGGGTTTCCACCGTGCACGTACATAGTGGTCTTGAGCCTGTTTTCATTTAGTTCTACATGTTTTGACGTTGACTTCCAAAGCTGAACTTATTTGTCGCCAGCTGTTGTGGAAGGCATGCTTGTAGCGGTGTAACGGCAACGATACATCGCAAAGATGAGGGTAGATGTGAACTTGTTCAAAGAGCCTGTCCACAAAACTTTCCGCCATTGTTGTTGCTGGTGACGTATCTCCTGACCCTGTTACTGCATTCTGCCCCTACACTGCCCCTATTGGTCATGTGTGTATTGCATCTTGTGGACGCGTAGTGTTAATTTCCGAGGATGTGCACAACCAACACTCCAAATGGACGCAGGATACGCGAGGCAGACGTCATGCATGTGCAAATGTGTGTAGTTAAAAGTATATCTCCACCCTCACAGAGTCGTCAAAATGTTCCATTTTTTCATGTCACAGCATCGTTGTAGTGAGCAGCCATTTAAAAAAAAAAAAAAAAAGTGTTTCAGAGTCTCTTAATGTTCATCAAAATACACATTTGTAACCATAATTCTTATTGATCTTTGATTTAGAAGGACGACAGAGTCGACATGTTCTGGTTGAGACACATCTGATAGAAATATTATTGAATGAATTTTTCTAAAAAATAGAAAGTTTACCAGTGTTTGAGCAGGATTCCTGCCTTTTTAAAACCAGGAAGTGAGCTGACCCTTTTTATGCCTGATTAAATCATCTGGGACACAACTTTAAACAGCCAACATTTTCATAAAAATATATTTTCAAACAAGGATGATTATAATAGCATGGTTTTACACCTCTTATCAGTAGGTATTGTTAGTTTGAGATTCTGAAGGATTTTAACACATTTTTAAATTGTTTGAAGTGATGAAGCCCCACCCTCTGAACAAGAAGGCCAATAGCGGCCCAGCGAGGTCCAGCCTCTTGTTGCCGTAGTGATCTCTGTCGTCCAACTCTCGTCTGCCGAGAGCCGCCAGCAACAACCTGTGGACCATGTATCTGAAAACACAGTAACACACATTAATACACACAGTAATACCAGGGTTGCGACCAACAGTCATTTTCATTATCAATCAATCTGTTGATTATTTTCTCGATTAACTGATTGGTCCATGTGTTCCACATGTTTAATGTCATTTCTTTCCTCTAATGATTTTTTTCTTGATCAATCACCTGTCCAGGTGTGTTTCAGGTGGACTCACCCTAAGAAGTAGGCCTTCTTGGTCTCACAGAAGTCGCTGACGCCGACATGCGGCAGCATCTCTTTCTGCAGAACTTCTTTGGCGTATTTGATTCGTCGCTCCTTCGTCACACCAGGCTTCGCTCCTCTGGAACCGATAAAGTTTAGCGCCACGTTCTGCTCCTGGATCACAAACGCTTCATCCAGAGATGGCTTCACCTGGAAACAACATAGTGACAACGCTGGTGACATCACAGCCCTGTGGGCGGGGGCCAATTGCTGTCCGATCAATAACTAATACTCAGGCTAACCATCTCCATCATCTCGGGGTCATCGAAGTCGTAGATGATGTGTTCCAAGATGTCTCTGTCTGACACGAAGCCCAGCGCCCGGAACACGATGATGATGGGAACTTCCTGTCTGATATACGGCAGCGTGGACACAATCCTCTGACCAATCGCGCTCTTCTTCACTCCCTGACAGAGATAATCAATAATCAATCACACCTGTCTTCTCGTCCATCAGTAACCCCTGAGTGTTGTGTGAGAACAACAGCAGGTAACACTCAGTGAAGTGACACCTGTGTCCAGATGAAGGTGAGGACTCACCTGTCCTCCTCTGGCCATCATGCTGACCCAGATGGTGCTGGTGGGACGGGACGAGTTCTCCAAACAGGAGCGACATTCACCTGTGTACGCGTACTTCGAGTCCTTCTTAGCAAACACGTAAACTGTGTTGGTGGCCATCTTCTCTTGAGCAATCAGCACCTGAGACCCACAAACAAATAAACCAAGACGCAAAAAAACAAACACACCAGAAAACCAACGTGATAAAACACAGAAACCATCTGTTTACCATTGTGTTTCTTTGTAAACATTTATAAAACTAAAAAGACTACAATGTCCACATGCAAATATGATTGAAGCTGAAACTCCAACACCTCTACCTAGCTTAGCTTAGCATAAAGACCGGAAACAGTGAGAAACAGCTAGCTTAGCTTAGCATAAAGCCTTTCAGTGATGTCATATTGTGCATGATGATGTCAGAGCACACCTTCTCGGAGCCGTTGATGATGAAATAACCTCCAGGGTCGAGAGGACATTCGTTGAGCTCACACAGGTCTCGGTCCGTCAGGCCGCTCAGCAGACAGTAGGTGGAGCGAAGCATGATGGGAATCTTACCAATGAAGGTCTTCTGATGCTGAGTCTGCAGCTGGTCATCACCCTCCTTTATGATGGTCTTTGTGATGTCGACGTACAGGGGCGCCGAGTACCTGAAGGGGCAGGGTCACGCACGTGACATTAATATGGAACTGTAATTTTTAATCGACTCATTTAATAATCAACAACAATTCTGATTATCAATCAATTGTTTTGAGTCATTTTTCAATAAAATAATTCAAAATTCTCTAATTTCAGCTTCTTAAATGTAAATATTTTCTGGTTTCTTTACTCTTTGACAGTAAACTGGATATCTTTGAGTTGTCAACAAAACGAGACATCTGAGGACGTCATCTTGGACTTTGATCAACATTTTCTGACATTTTATGGACCAAACAACTGATCGATTAGAGGACAAAAATTATCCAGATTAAATGATAATGAAAATAATCATTAGAGGGAAGACTTGGAAAAAAGGTCCGAACATGTGGAGCCGACTGATGTACGTCCCCATGTCCTCTTTCATCGTCACGCCTTCTTACATCTGTTACATCTTTTTTTACCTTTCAACTGACAAGACTGAGATGGGATTAATTCATCAAATAACAGGTGAGAACGAGTCAGAGCAGGTGAGAACAGGTGAGACCTACGTGAGGTTTCGTAGTCGAGCTTCGTTGGGCATCATGGGAGACGGAGCTCCGTCTCTCTCCCAGTGGGTGGGCTTCGACAAGTAGATTTGCTCAAACTTCAGCAAGTAACGAGGCTGAAACAGGAAACACAGTGATGTCACAGTGGTGTCATCTTAAACCAGGCCCCTCCTACTCTGACAATTAAAACTTAAGACCAGGTGTCGGTTCAGGTGTTCCTCACCGGCTCCTCCACCTCTCCTGATGTGTGCTGAGCTTCAGCCTGCAGGTCGATGGGCGGCGCATCCTCCACGATCCTCTGTACGGACATCTGGATGAACTCATCGAACGAGTCCAGCTGCTGACGCACCAGACCCTTTTCATCAAAATAAGAGCTGCAACAGGACACAGAGCTCGTCAAAATAAGAGCTGCAACAGGACACAGAGCTCGTCAAAATAAGAGCTGCAACAGGACACAGAGCTTGGGAAAATAAGAGCTGGAACAAAACAGACAAGGCCTTAAGCTGAATGTCAGTAACCTGATCAATATAAATGATTTGATCAGTGACCATATTTATGATTACTGATGATGATTCTCTGTACAGTACATGGGCACAGGTGAGGAGAGATCCAGGTGAGTTTACCTGATGACGATCCAGCACGCTTCCTGCCACAAATCTGGAGTGATTTCATCATCGTCTTCATCGTATTGATTATCTGACAAACACACATATGTTGCTGTTTATTGTGAAACGTCACATCACTATGTGTGTGTGTGTGTGTGTGTGTGTGTGT
>JAJHUR010138878.1:0-24880 GCA_027495735.1 Lutjanus campechanus
GGGGCTGGCGTTGCTTGCTTTTAGCACTGAATGTGGCTTTTTTTTCATGGGTATACAAGTTATTACCTGTCGTTCTCTGAACTCCTTATGCAGGTCTGGGTGCTTGTCCTTCAAGTGTTTTGCCAAATTGGAAGTGTTTCCACCCTTGGCCAGACATGTTTTGTAACACCGTTCGATGTTAATGGCTTCATCGTGCTCATTTGTTTTAAAGCCTTAGTATAGCATATATATATATATATATATGTATGTATAGCCCATATAGCACTTCGCGCACCTGGTTTATCTACGAGTTGCGGCGTGGTGAAGGTTGCAGCAGCTGCCATTCTCAGCTCCTGTCTCTCTCTCTCTCTCTCCCTTTCTCTCCTTTATCTCTCTCTGTCGTTAGACTCCTGCTGCTCACTCGCTCGTCTGCTTGCTCCGGCTTGCGCGCCTCAGCTCGGTGCTTCGGCAATACGGTGACGTCACGCTGTGACGTTAAAAAAAAAAAGAAGTACCGATCTCATCCAAGCGCAGTATAGTACCGTTTTAAATGCCTCCGTACCCCGGTACCAATTTAGTACCGGTATACCGAACAAGCCTAATAGATACACATACGGACATGCATATGGATACGGATATGGATAGGCATGGGATACTGACAGAGCCTTCTGTCTATACTCTGTATTTATTTTGTCCATATTTGTTCATGTTTTCAAAGAGCTTATGCATACTGACAAAACAGAGCAGTACCACTGGTAGTCAAAGGGGGCAGTGCAGTAGTGTAGCCAATAGTTAAAGTGAGACATGACCACAGGACATGACGAAGAAATTCACTTTGCGATGTATTTAACGGCTTCCCAAGCCCCCGCCATCTACAATGTTGTCCATGCTTTTGCCTCTTCCTCAAGAGGTATATTAATCAACCTCCTCCAGAATTGCCACTGTTGTTGTCAGAAACTTTCGACTCCACTTCTTCTTTGGGGAAATATTTCACTCTGAGTGGCGTCCCCTGGTGGCTGTATTGCTTAACATTCAAGCCAAAATGCAAAGTGTTGCTTAGTTTTGTGTCAGCATCCCAGAGGCAGATGGTCTAAACAGAAACATCAGTTGTTTTTTGAACAAAGTTTTTGAACAGTTGTGAACATTTAATTCTGCTCAGATTTTTGTGGATGCTTAATGAGACACAACTTTGATATCATACATGCATTTTTTTTTTTTTTTTTTTTTTTTTTGCATTTTAAGCCAAATTCCCAGAGGCCTCAATCCTCAATAATAACAATTAGATCCATGATTATGAAATGAATGCCTCTAATGTTTTTCTTTTTCTTGAGGCTCTGTGACACTATCTGGTGTAAATGACCTGTCCTGCTTTCTCACGCTCGAAAGAGCTCATCCAGATGTAATCAGACTTGGCTGAAGTTATTAATGACTTAGGGGGAAAGAAGATTACACTCTTCCACCTCGCAGCCCTGACAGCATCGCTCTCGTAATGCTTTCCAAAACAAGACATGTAGGAAGCCTCAAAGGAGTCGAGTTCACGTGACTGCGTGATTTTTAAATTTGTGTGTGTGTGTGTGAGTGACTGTGTGTGTTTGTGATGTGTCTCAGAGTCAGTGAGACGAGAATGGTTGATTTTCTCATTTTCTTGCACATTACAGGGAAGGAAAGGAAGGAGTGAGTTTTGGAAAAGATGTTAATGAGAAACATTAAGTTGCAGGAGCAGGCAAGTCACAGATTTGTCAGTGAGAAACATTTGAGGGTGACAATGAAGCCAATTCAAATGCCCTTAAACCTCAACAATATTCCAGGGTGAAAATTCTTATGGTGGGTGCTCTCACTAATTAGTTTGGAGATGGCACTCCTTCTCTCAGAACAGTATAACTCCAGGCTAATCATCTACAAGTGCTAAAATGATAACTCACATTCGAGCACATCCCAATAACCAACATAGCACCAAATACACATGTTGATTGATATATCCGAGGCTTCTGAACACGTTTTCTTTGCCGTGTGACAGTGATTTGATTACCGGCGTGCTAACGCTGTAAAAGCGTGGGAGGAGGATGAACAGAAATCACAACTGAAGCCTTTGCTGTGAATAATGTATAGTACAGTGTCAAAACACATATCATCATCTGTCATGATCTTATTATGGCAGCGTTTTCGTTTTTTTTTCACAGTAGGCAGATAATAAATGCAGATTTGCCTGCATCTACTAGACAGATGAACACATTGGTGCCTAGTTATAGTTAAAAGTAGGGTTGCAAAATTAGTATGGCAGGGCAATTTTCCTGAACGTCTGATATCTCGTCATACAGAGCCTTAAATGATGACCGATAGAGCTGCTGTTTGACAATAAAGCTTGGTTTATATTGTAACCTTCTATTATACAAAAAAATGAAAAATATCAGTTTTTCATCATGTTCTGTGCTTTTAGAAGCAAGTGTCAAATAAATGCACACAAAGGGCAACCATTTACTGCATACTGTCATTAGAAATGGAATACGTTAGCCTGATTAGCCACCTTCAGTAATCAGTTCACACATTATTATAGCATTAATCAAACAAGTAACTAACCAGTGACTAATGTGAGACAACCGTATTATCTTTCAGCAGGTATTGTTTCTGTAGTTTGAAATACACATATTAGCAGCTTGAATTAAACTAAACCTCCCTACGCTCTCCAGGGAAAATATAAAAAAAACAACAACCAAAATGTTAATTAATTAATTAATTAATTAATTAATTAGTTCAAATTTTTAAAAATAGCAAAGTTGTATGATCAAAAAATGCAAAAGCACATATCTGCTCTCCCAAATCTAATAGTGTAGCTGCTCCATTTGCTCAAATGCTCAGGCGCCTAAGGATAGGCAGAAAGAGAGGGCTTATTTTCTGTCTGTGTACTCAGTCAGTGACATGTATTGAGCTGTGCATTATGCTGTGTTAATGCTATGTTACTAACAAAGATATTTCTTGTCATTAGAGTGTACAAGTTTCCTCGTACACTTCACTGCCTGAAACTCTGGCCTAATCTTTATTTAAGTACCACTTTCATGTAGCCCCGCAGTGCCTTTGGAAAGGAATGTGGATTTTCGGCAGTGCAAATGGCAGACTCGGCTGAATCATCACAGGCCAGACGCAGACTGTTTTGACTCATTTAAAAACCCCATTAAAAAGTATGGCACATTAAAAACAGAAATCGAGATTAAAGTCACAGTAAGGCACAAAGTTTTGATGTTTTCAAACCCTACGCTCTCTGGATATCATGACCAGAGTGCAGAGGAAAAATCTTGTCCGATATTTATAAAATTTAATGAGCAGGAATTAGATTAGACGCACAAACACACATGGAACATTTGCATAATGCCCCTGGGCTGAAATTCAGTTACAATGAATTATGACTGACTCAAATGAATAAGTGACTCCCTCTAATGCATACATACCCCGTCCTGCGTTCTACACCCCTATGCATATTATGTCTCACTGTCTTCCTCAGGCTTGAACACAGACACTCTCTTTAGGGGGCAAGGGAGCTATTTGTCCAGTTTTTGCTGTTCTCACAATCAACACTATTGATCTATTGTTGCAAACAATTGGGAGAAATTGAAGGGTGAGGGATTAGAATCACCACATCAAGGAGGAGGGAGGAAGGAAAGGAGGAGCCCCAGCAAATGATAATGATAACGTGCTGTGCTGTGGGCAGCATGGCTATAAAGGCCATCCTTCAGGCTGAGGTGGGATTACTTTCAATTTAGAGGAGCTTTCAGGGGCAAAGAGAAAATAGGTGTTAAACGACAGTCAGCAGGGGGTATATTGAGGTTAGCATGATTTCAATTGAGGGATAATATTTATACTACAAATTTATGTCGATTAAAGGTCCAGTGCATAAGATGTACAGGGATTTATTGGCAGAATGTGCAGAAATGGAATATTGAATTATGCTTTCCACCATGTTTCTGCTGTAGCCCACAATGGACAAACCAAACACTGGTTCTAAATATGGCTTTTCATGTTTTGCAGGACTTGACCTTGCAGGTCTTGCTTGGAAGGGGAGGGTGAGACAAGGTCTTTGCAGTTTGCAAGCTCACCACTAGATGCCACTAAATCCTACACACTGGTACTTTAAGTAAAAGTAGCAACATCACAATGTAAAAATACTACAAGTAAACGCATTCAAAAGTATAGATGTAGAGGTACTGGCAATGTACTTGAAGCATCAAAAGTAAAAGTACCCATCATACAGGTGCTGTGGTGGTGCTGATGAATATGCTGTCAAGTAGTCTGACCAATAACAAAGCATCACAGTGCATAAGCAGCATAAGTGCACAGCGAGATGCCTACACTAAATCCTACACACTGGTCATTTAACACACTCCACATGCACAAACAAAAAGCAACATGGTGATGTTTGAAGGAACTATTATAATGAGATATTTTAGATGTGATGAATAATAAAGTGCAAGACACATCAGCTGCATATTAAATGCATCAAAACATACACCTTCGATATTCCTATGGAGGCCCACACAAAGATGGATTGTGTGTTGGTGCACATCAAGAGGCCATTTTCACAGCGTTGATGAGAGCCAATTTTTCAGAAAAGCAGCGATTTTACCACATCAGCATGTATCCCAAACACTGTATCGTAAGTGCCCCCTCTGTCTGCGTGACAGCATCTGTGCAACAAGTATCAATTGACAAGCATCAAGTACATCAACACTCCATTTGCGTTGTACTGAAGCCATTTTTTTCAACAGTTTTAAAAAATCTTTTTGAAAAAGAATTAATGCATACATTTTTAACTTTTCACCACAGAATCTCCTCGAAAATGTCAACATAAACGACTGATATTTGACTAGTGGTAATTAGAGCTGCACAATATAGTAAAAATATGTCACACTTATTTTGACAGATATCGTGATTGCAATTTAATTTGGGGGGAAATTTTTGCATTTAATTTTCACCAGAAAAAATGATTAAAATCATGATGATGTGGCATTTTTGGGGGGTCTGTACCAAACTAACATGTTTTCTTACATCTGCAGAACAAGGTTTGTTGGCCAGGGCGTCTCTGCAGCACTGCAGTGCTTCA
Source organism: Lutjanus campechanus (assembly GCA_027495735.1). NCBI lineage: Eukaryota > Metazoa > Chordata > Actinopteri > Lutjaniformes > Lutjanidae > Lutjanus > Lutjanus campechanus. The sequence goes on from JAJHUR010138878.1 coordinate 5,072, forward strand.
TTAGAATGCTATGTGTCACACATTTTACCTTCATCAAAAAATTCCAGCTTCTGCTGTTTGGATATTGCACTTGGCCATAATGCCATCAGCTGAGCAGCCCTAGGCTTTATCTCGATACTACAATTACAGATAAATTCAAGACCATATTAGATCTTATATCACAATATATTGATTTAATGTTCATCAAAAGCTTCTGAGATCAATGTGCACAAATGATATCATATTGTATAAATAATAGACTGTAATATGTCTTGAAGTTGTTTTCATTAATGGCTAATGATGATGTTCACAGAATAAGACTGCTGCTAAAAGAAGCACTGACCTAATCCAACGCACCTGTCATGTACTGCATGATTTATTAGAAAGTGGTCCAGATAACAGTTGATACAATATGATGCAACAGCAATACAATGCAATCTGGAGCAACTGGCCTTCACTATGCTCAATACCAATTTTCCCAAAGGTAATGCTTCTTGCCAGACCTTTTTTGAATTGTGTTAAATTTCACAGGTCTACCTGTTCTATCCCCTTTGTGTATATGTATGTATGTATAACATACACATCTCCCCTACTGCATGACTGTTACAGGCCCTATGATTATGCAACTGGAGCAATGCACTGACCAATTTTTCAAAACATGTCACAGACAACAGCCTTGCATCTCTCCAGCAGTGCCTTGGGTGTTTTCTCTGTATCCGGAAAGCTGTGAAGCTAATGGTCGGCAACCCATGAGCATTAAGACATTCATCTGTGCTCTCACTACAGGATAACTAGCTCCCTGAGTCTCACCGCAATTTAGTCAAGCCTCCGAATAATACGCTTACCTACTGCGGTGCGCTGCAGGCTCCCTACATATCTTATTTCCCAGTGCCCCACACTCCCACTTTCTGGCAAAACACTCCATTGCACACTGCATAGAGGGCGATGACGTCTAACCTCCCACTCATGTTGCCTCAGGGTCAATTGGAAGGCTACTCTAATAATTTTTCTCTCAACTTATCTCCATATAGCAGGTTGGAGTTATTTGTCCACATCACCTGTGTAGAAATGACCTTTTTGATTAGATAAGACATAACTAGATCCAAATACAATTGGAATTTTTCAAAATAAGACTTGCAAGGAGGAGGAGAGGTAAAATATTGTGGAACATATGATTGGACTCTTGCATCAGTTTTCCGATCCACTGTGCCAGCAGTGTTTCACAGTGTACAGTTTAACATTTTTTACTTAGTGTGTCACATGATTGCTTCATTATTTATTTGTTTGAATGTGTGTGTATGTGCACGCAGCAGCATGTGTGTGTTCATATGTAAGAGGACACACGCTTATATATTTGTATGTGCACTCCTAGAAATACGGGTTTCAAAAGGTTTCTTCCTGAAGGGCGGTTGTTCTGCCAAGAGCCATTTGCTTCTGAAGAACCTTTTTTTGATGAAAGAGTTTGTCAAGGGCTCTTTGTAAGACTACGTGTCCCATTAAGAACCCTTTTCATCCAAAGAACTGTTTTATGAAAGAAAGAGTTCTTCAAGGATTGTTGAAATGAAGGATTGTTGAAATCTTTGAGTACAGAGATTTTGTATTATAAAAAGATTCTCAGTAGGACCTCCTGGATGGGTTCTAGATAAAACCCTTGGAATATGAAGAGGTTCTTGTAGAACCCCCTTGGTGAGTTCTTGTTAGAACTCTTAGAGGGTGGAAAGGGTCTGGATAGAACCCTGAGAGAGGGTTCTGAGTTGAACCATTACACCATAGATGGGCTCTCTGTAGAACCTCCCAGAGGGGGTTTTGGGCAAAACCATTCACAAAAGTACAACCCTTTATGTTGGGTTCTAGGTAGAACTCTCTGAAAAGGTTTCAAGTAAAACCTTTATAAAAGATTCTACCAGAAACCAAAAAGGGTTCCCCTATGGGGACAAACTGAAGAACACTTTATGGTTCTAGTTAACACCTTTATTTCAAAGGCTGCATGTGCATCCTGTGTATACCGGATGTCTGCACATCTGTGTATCCACACATCTGCATCTGTATACAGATGCAGATGTGTATATACTTTGTGTGTCATGCTGTGTGTTTTGGGGTTCCTGCTCCAAGAAAGTGTCTCTAACTAAAAACAGTGTCAGGCTGTGTAATGAGGGCATTTCTCCTGTGGTTCGGCCCTATTTTAAACTGCTGCCAAACGCTTGGTCTGCAGAGAAAGATTAGTAGTGCGGGAGTGCCTTCACTCGCTCATGTGTGTACATGTATGTTAGCATGGGTGTGCATTTTTCTGTGCTCAAATGATATTTAAATTACCAGGTTATCACAGACAGTTTTTCAAGTCCAACCTTAGTTGTCCACATTTGCCCTTGTCCTTATCTACACATCGTTCCAAAAGCTGTAAAATGTATCATTGAATTGTGACAACTGGCCAGAATCACCTCTCTGTGCAAAAATATCCTCATAAATACCCTACCCTCTTATAAGTGATAGAAAAAAAACTAAGCCAGCACTATGACTTCACTGTTGAGGACAGTTAGCAAAAAATCTTTTTGCCCAACAATCCAACAAAAACACATTTGTATAAACAAATGGGTCACACTTTATTTTACAGTACACTAATAAGATGTAACAAGCCATGCTTTGTGTGAAATTAAGCAAAAACTAGAAATAATGTTTTTATTAGACCTAAAAGAAACCCAAACCTAATTAGACACCATTCACCCAATGGTACACTAATAAGATGTAACAAATGTATTGTGTATTATAAAGAGTATTATTTTCCACAGTTAGAGCCTTATTAGACTTTATTAGAGGGTAAACTGGGACCCACTGCAACAGACCTGTACTGTAAACTAAATCACATATCTGCTGCCTCCCCATTTAAAAGCAATATTTGAACCAAATCTACCAAGTTAAGGCCAAAATTATACATTTAGAGGAATATATTGTTCATGGGTGACTGCACAGACTCATTGTAATACTGTGGGCTGATGATGTGATGTGTCTTGAGTACACTGCCAGTGTTGTAATTGCCCCTAATTAGCCTCTTATAAAAACTAATAATGGTTTAATAAAGCATCTAACACTGTTTAATAGAGAACATATTATTTCTAGTTTTGTTTAATCTGATACAAAGTTCTGTTTGTTACGCGTTATGAGTGTACTGTAAAATAACGTGTGACTAACAAATATTACTGTAGAAACTGTGTTGTGTCACACTGGGAGGATGAGATGGTGAAAAGCTCTCACAACAGAAATACAAACTCAGACAAAACATTAAGTGTTCTGACTGAGTATATGATGTTTTTTTCCTCCCTAATATCACTACTTGTCCCTGTGGCCACAGGCTCCCTGGGGACCTCCAGATTTGTTCTGGGATCAGACTGTGGATTCTCTCCATTATCTTTTATCACTCCACACAGTCTATGGTACAACTGCACAAATGAAACACTGAGGTCAAAATAATAGCTTTTCTTTTTTGCAGAAGATAATGACAGTGCCAATTGTGAAATGTAATTTTGACATAATTACTATAAACTGTTATGAAAGTGAAGTACTGAATTTTGGAAGTCACTATACAATGGGCCTCAGCTAGATGTAACGTCAGGTTTTTACATCAGGTATTTTTTATAGAACATTTCTGCCCCAACAACCCAATTTCTTGTATGAAATGGGGCTGAGTGGGGAAATATAATGACATTCAGGTGTGGGTTAGAGGTCCATCACTCTGATGAAAACCCACATGGCCTGATTCCAACAGATTCTGCGCTCCGCAGCAGAGATCTGTGGAGGTGAAACATATTCTGATCAAAAGTGACTACCGAGGACCCCAGAGAAAGAGCTGCTGAGGCTCAAACACTGAAAATGGCAAGAAAGGGAATTTCAAAAGACCCAAGCCTCCATCAATCAACAGCTGGGCATAAAAATGAAAAAAAGATTTAGCATGAGTTTCGGCTCTTTATGGGCTTGATGGTCAGTAGAGGTGACACCCACAGTCCATACATTATAATGCACTATGAACATACTTTCAAAGCATTATACGCTGCTTACAGCCATGTATAATTATAGTCATAAGCACTCATAAAGATTCATTATGCTTTATAACCATAATCATCAATTATAAAGGGTTTTATTGTGACATAACGTATCATAGTACTTCAGTTGCTGTGACTAACAAATCTTTGGGTCATGCACTGGATACCACAAGCAGGCGGGTGGACAGAAAAACAAATACTGGGAGAATCGACAATTATGCCTTTGGATTTGATTCTTAAGTTGAAAGCTCATTTCAATGGATTTTTCATTTAATTTTGAAATTGTGACACCTCTATTTATCATGCATTATCATACATTATAGACGGGGGTGATATAGAAAATGTTACCAGAGCATCAACAAAAAACTCTCAAAGCTCTGCATACCAACACTTTAACTTCCATCTACTCCTTGTGCAGAGAGTGTGTTATGGTTTGGAGTGGGTGCCTTGGGGCCAGAACAGATTGCAATCATTGAGGGAACAATTAATTCCAAATTGTTCCTGGAAATGGTACAGAATAATATCAGGGTAGCTGTTTGTTTTATTTGAAACTTAGCATAACTTGGGTCACACAGTTTGATAATTGCTCTTAACACGGAGAACAATCAGTGACTCAGGGGCTTTAACTGATAAAAAAAACAAAAAACAAAAACAAAAACATTGGCATAGTCAAGTCAGATTCCTGACCTTAAACCAATTAAAATGCTGTAGCATGACTTGAAGCAAGCCATCCATGCAGGGCATTCAAAAAATACCAATTAACTCCAGCTGCTGAGTAAAGAGTAATTGGCCAGAATACCGGCAGCTAGAGAAAACATTAAGATGACAGTTATTACCACTAAAAGGTTCAGATATCTCCACCCTACTCTTTGGCAAGTGATGTTTTTTTTAGTTTAATTTCACTCACAAATGCCACATGACAGGACACAACTATGATTGATGTCTATTCAATATCAAAGACTTTAAAGTGCATAGGATATAACTGTATTCATAATGTGCATGCATAAAGCATTAAGCTGTTGCAGGGTATATATTATGCACAAATGTGCCTTTTTAAAATTATTCTTATTGCCTGAGGATGATAACTGTCTTTCATGACATTGCTTATGTGTATCCTTCTTTACAGCTCTAACAAATGTGAAGCTGTGGGCCATCGACCGGCAATGTTTCCAGACGATCATGATGAGGACGGGTCTCATCAAGCACACGGAGTACATGGAGTTTCTGAAAAGGTGAGGATCCAGGGTAAAATTGCCCCACAATGACAGACAAATGGCCTCAATAGGGCTTTGATCTGAAATGCAATGAATGAATTAACAAAATGAATTCAGGAGAATATGTGTGAGCTGGTTCTCAGAAGATTATTTACTTGTAATTTTTGCTACTAAATTATATATCTAAGCATTCATTTCTGGTGTGTCACTGAAGGTGTCAGTCATCCTACTGGAAAAATACCTTCTACCTGTATCATCTTTCTTTAATGTCCCTGTCTGTATCAGAGAGCCCCATTCCCTAACCACTTCTCTATAGAGACCCCTATTATCACTTAAAAGGCCTGCTGACTCCTTTCTCTGGCCTGCATGGAGTATAGGATAAAAGAAAGACTCTTCAAAAGACAGAGGGAGAGCCGTGTGTGCAGTAATCAAGATGCATGAGATGCAATTATAGTATAAATCTCTGTTTGTCTTTCCTGTTTTTTGGTCTTCCACTTTGGTCATCATCAAGCCAATTATTAAAATTATATCACATCTTCCCTTATATTACATGTGCCTACTCCATTTTCACATGACGTTATTTCAGGAGCAATATTACAAGTGTCTTCTGCGCTCTGCTGTATTTATGCGTTTGAAGTTCACGAATCATAAAAGCGCGCACTAGGTTCATTTCTACTGAACAAAACCTCATGAGTCACTGTGATCAAGATCAGACACTATTTAACAGAGTTATTTCAGTGCTGGCGGCTGGATGTAGCACAGAGGAAAACAACTTTTCACAAGATGTATCCAACAAATTCTCATACCAAGACTACAAAATACATTGTATGTCAATATCTTCCAAGCAACCCATTTTACTGCTCCACTGCTTTTAGTCAACAGAAACAGCCTGGTCAGTGTAAACTGAATCAGTCTTTATAGCATGCAATCATGATAGCCCAGAAATTGTTTGAGTAAAAGCCAATTAAAAAGACTAAATGATCACTTGCTCATAACTGTTAAATTAGTGTGTGGTAAGAATAATGCAGGTTTTTACTATGAAATGTGTTGCAAAATATTGTTGTTGTTGCAATACAGTATACAGCAAAGATTTCTCTGTCAAAACATGCAACTCTCTACATGAAGGCAGCCATGTTGGATTTTGCACTCAGAGGCTGGCTGCTGCCTGCAGTGCACTGATAATTCACCAGAGGGCATGTCTCAGATTGCACACAACAGGGTTTTTCAGGAAAGTATTGATCGTATTGACGTTGTAGAGGTCTCAGAACCTCATATATCAAATATGCGTTATGTTGCTGAACAAAACATGTAAGCATCATAAACCTTTTGAATGCCGCAGAGTTTATTTTCTCCACTAATCCAATGGAAAAATCACACTGTCTTTTTGTAGAGAGAATCAGAGTGATGCTCACTTCTAGGTTGTCCTAAAAAAAAAAGTCATCACTGCAGCACTCGATTCATCCATCCCACAAGCACTTCAGTTACTGGCCCCTTTTGCAACAGAGTGGACGACAGCGCAAGATATGACAGGTTAAGAAAACATAAACACTGTTGTTTTTTTTTACCACACTGACAAATGCTTTCTTTTGTCTGGTGACGACAATCTCCCCGAATAGTACACACAGGTCAGTCAGAATAATTCAACCCTTTCTTTATCTACAGTACACTTTCATTATGAAGAAAGACTTAAAGACATACTGTACAATTCTAAAAATATGTTTCCGACCAGATAAAAAGTATTAATCTTAGTTTCCTGTCTAAGACTGAAGCTATTTTAGTGAAGGCTTTGACTAAAAAAAGACACAAACACTCTCTTCACTGTGTTTTCATGTACTATATGGCAGCTCTTGCCTCTCAGCGGCTCTTGCATAACGGGCCAACAGATAAGTAAATATTTAATAGATGCACGTATTGCTTGGTTTGGGCTTACTCTGTGTGTTTGGTTTATAAAGGAGTATCGGGGGGGAAATCAGAGATTTATAGCAACATTTGTTAGTTCAAAATATGCAGACAATGATATGGTTGTTTTGTTTCCTGGAAGCAGAGCTAATAAAAGAGCTATAGTTTAAGTGTAAGAACAAACACAGTCCCAGTGAGTCTTCTGCCCACTCTTTTAACGACTGTGAAATAATATATTTGGTCTCACAAGTTGTGGAGGAGGAGCACAGATGAAAAACCGACTGAGAAATCCCGCATTGTAATGCATACATGAAGTGAGTGTGCTTGTGAAGACTTCTTTTTATATTACATCTTTCTAGAATTTTTTTTTCTAAACCAGTCAAACACATTGCTCCATGAAGCGTAACAGCACCGTATGTGTTAACGAACTGAGAAACATCACCTAGGATTGATATTTTTAAGTCTCACAATAAGCTATCAAAATGATTCTTCATTTAAGAAGTACTCATTTTTCTAGGTGTTTGCAAGATCATTATAGAACTTCTCATATGTAACAATACCAAAAACAATGACGTCTTGGAAAAAAAGTGTCATCTCAGATGTAAACCTGGAGGGGATCATGTGATTGCTTGCGTGTGTGATCAACAGACCTGGAGCTTGTCTGCAGCCAATCTTACATACTATTGGACCGAGCAACCCAATTTTTGTGGGGCACATTCATGAATATATAGTGAAGGACCTCTATTCTTGTGAGCAAGATATTTCAAGAATACATTTTCAAACTTGGCCAAATGTCCCCTTGGACTCATGAGTGAACTGATGGTCAAAGGTCACTCTAACCTCATGTCCATCCCACTCTGAACACAATATCTCAGAAACACCTGGAGGGAGTTTCTTCAAATTTGTACAAACGTCTGCTTGGACTGCTTAGATTTTGGTGGTCAAAGGTCACTGTGACTTAACAAAACACATTTTTGGCCATATCTCAAGAATTCATACACTAGCAGTGCTGGAGAGTAACTAGTTACATGTAACTAAATTACAAAATAAATGTACAGTTACAGTGACTGACAAAAAAAATCAAATTACTTACTAATCAAAATGTTCATGATTTTAAAGGGGTTTAATCCAAATATTCTTTTTGGATGGCCTGGCACAGATCTGCACTCTACTGAAGTCCACTCTTAGTTAAATAATAAATCTGATTTGTACAGCATTTTTTGTTTGTATAAAATTAGTTTTCCCCTTTAACTTAATTCTATTCCTTTGGTAGAATAAAATAAAATTAGTCAGCCTTGACCTAAGCATGTGCAAACAATTGGCTTTATTGGCATGAATTGCAAAATAGAAACAACACAGCTGTCAGCAGTCCTTTTATAAAATAAAATAAAATAAAAATAATCAAATAAAATTATTAACCATGTAATATCATGGTAGATAATGTGACATTGTGGTACAGTATTGAAACATTTTTTTATTGCATTATTGCAGAATATCCCCAGTAATGATGTTAAGAATGTTCAGAATGATCAAAAATACAGCATTAATGAAACCACACTTCCCCATCGGCCTTGTATAATCAATTAATTTGCTGTAACACAATGAAGCTGTTGGATCGGAAATTCACTACGAGAGAGGCTGTGTCAACAGTTTCACAGCTCGAGGGACTGAAACTCCATATGTTTCATGTAGAGCAGGGTCATCCGTTCACTGCCTGGCTGATTAGCTAGTAGCTCTGTCGAGGAAACAACAACACAAGGATCGGCACACTGGCTGGGGCCTGGGTTGGGGGCCGAGACAAGATGGTTCAGATTACTGTAATAAAGCATGGAAAATGAGGGGGGAGAGGGAGATGGAGAAACAGAGAGAGAGATGATATGAGGAGATAAGTCCTTTGTTCACCAACACGGGTTATTTTCTCTCCTCCTTGATAAACATTGGGCCAGTTTTATTTAGTAGGCTTGATAACAGGCAGATAGCGTTCATTGAGGCTGCCAGGAAGCAAACAGAACAAACATTAAAGCCTCATACTGTTGTATTCAGCCATAGGATCTGACACCCTGCTGTGTAACTACACATGTTGCCCCGCTTATACTGAAATATTTATTATGCATATTTGAATACAATGTATAGGCGAACTCCCATAGCATAATATTGATTTTTCTGTGTTATTGTTGCCTGCTTCAATTCTGGTCAACCGTGTCAAAGCCAATGCGTAATTTCTGCATCTTTTTTATCTGACAACCACAAAAGACTTCCCCGGTATTATATTTATTTATTATATAAATCTATTTCTACCTAAAAGCTGTTTCTTTTCTTTCTCCTGCAGCGTCCCCACATTCCATGGCCTACAGGAAGATATTCTGAGCAAGCTTGCAGATGTCCTTGAGGAGGTAAATGCCTTTCTCCAACGTCTGTGACTTCTGCAGCACAAAGCCCGCTCCACACATCTTATTAGATATACATACATTCATGCATACCTCTTTATTGCAGTGAGAGGCATCAGAATGGGAATGAATATTCCAGATAATGAAGAGATTTTATTCAGTGATCAAAGTGTGCACAGTTGGGATTTTAGGGCAATTGTTGCTTTTTAATATGTGCTCAAACAATGAAAGCAAGCTGGGGCAAATTAAAATCCATTTTATTTAATGTTGTAGGGCAGGCTGGCGTGTGTATGATAAATAAAACTAAGGAACACATCTTTGAGCTACTTTGGGACATCTGAACCATAGACTGTGTGATCTGAAAGAATGGTTACATCTTTTTAAAGCGCTTATGTGCTGTGATTTGCTGCAACCGGATTACTGGTGTGTTTATTGTGTAATAAAAGCGTCACTGTGATAAAATAATACAACATGAGGAGGCGCTAGAAATCAAATCATGGGGAGTTTACTCCCAGTGTTCCTGAGGGCTCTGGGAAATGTATATATTGTAATATTGAGCTACAGTATCTGTAGCATCAACTGACAAAGTATTCTGTGTGGCCCACAAATCCCCAGTGATTTTCCTATTTGGCCCACTTGCTATTGAAGCTGAATAGCCCTGTTGTAGGATGACATACATTTTGACTTAATATCAGCATAGTAACCTACTTCAAGCAGTTTCCCTTTTTAGAACAAGATATTTTTCTTTTCTAAGGGTTTTTCCTACCATTGTCTTTGTGGAATTCATAGTTTTTCATTCACTTCTGCAGATACGAAAATCATCCTACTGTAAAGGAAAATTCAGCGCTTTTCATGCGGCTGTCCTATCAGTGTTGATGGTAAATGTGGTCAATTGAAGCAGTGTGAATTTTTCTCAGTGTGTGCTATATTGACCAAGAAAACTGAGTTCTTCTGCTTGTGGACTCTTGCAGCAGTGCCTGCTTGGACCAGGATAAAATTGCTTCTGATGTCCATGCTTATGTTGCTGTGTTATCACCACTCTAGTCTATAGCTATTACTTTGTTGGCCAGAACATAGCCCAAGATGACAAAAATACTCATCTAACACAGCCCCTGGCAACTCAGAGATAAAGACTTGAAATGCAAGCCGAAATAGCCTGTAGTTCTTCCTAAGAACAACAGATTTTGCGGCATTACAACTCAGCTTTTAATATTATCAATATCGCACACATAGTGGAATTCAGTTGCTTCAGCTTCAGTTGACTGCATTTACCATCAACACTGATTGGACAGTCCATCAAAGCAAACAAAATATCATGATGTGGTCGTGCAGACTGATTTGAAAACTCCGTAGTGTGTTAGCTCTTTGCAATAATGTAACTACAAGTGAAAAGTGAATTCACACTCAGGGTTTAATGTGATGAATTAAAAAAAACTCATGTTTCTTAGGTCTGCTTATGTAAACAAATGGAAACCAAAAGCTGCCTGCAAGGCAGAAAAATACATTAGAAAAAAAAAGAAACACTACAGCATGTTTTGCACAGTGGACAGCAGTTGTGATATGCAGTTTGTTATAAATAGGCTGAAACATGCAGCATCATTGGTATGTTCTTTTTACTGCAGTTTTGCAGAAAGTACACTTCATGCTGGTCACACTGTGTGTTTTCAGATGTATCTCAATATCATTTTTCTACCCATCTGCACACCACTTCGTTTGATGTTTTCTCCAGCATAATTTAGTTATGCAAACACATTCTCATTTACACGTTTGATGTGTGCTGCGAACGTTGAGGCTTTCAATATATTGAACTGCATTCAGATATGGCCTTTGCCTACTTTTATAGATTATTCAATGCGTGTAATCATTTATGTAACTAAGAAAATTAGTTCCAGATGTTTTTGCTTTAAAGAAAAGATAATGAAGTCCATTAATTATGCCAACTTGTTGCAGATTTGTTGTGAATCTTAATACTTACCCCCGAGGAATGGATTGACCATGTAATGTTTAATCTGGTTTTGATTAGGAGTTTCTAGGTGTGTAGCCTGCAGAAACAGCAAATTAGGGATTTGTTTTAATTAGCTATATACATGAGTTCTTCAATATGAAAATGAATGAATTGTCAAACAAGCACCCCGGAAGTATAATTACGTTGTTACCTCTGGAACACAGACACATTTTAAACTTACAATTAGTTACTTTCCTAACAACCCAACAGCAGAGCACATTTAGTGTGCCATTTGTTACATCGGTTCACCTCATGCAGTGAAAATGTCACTGCCTAATCAGGCAGAATGAACATGAATGTAAGGTAAAAGGGCTCAAATACCACCTCAAAGTTAAATTACCACCTTTCTTACACGGTCTCACATTTATAAAATCTTCAGAGTCAGACTTTATGGACTGGACAGGGTTGCATTACATTGTGTAAGCGTTTCTATTTTTCTGGTGTAAAATATCTGTTTTTTGTTCGGCCAGCATGTTATCATATCATATTTGCGTCATATCATTATAGGTGATATATAGCTGGATTCATTATTATAATATGGTAAAACTGTCATAACCTTTCTTTGGTCTCTCTCTGTTCTGTAATGACAAGTGAAAATACATGATCTAATTAGCTTACATTACATTCCAGTAAATCTTAACTGGTCAGGTCCCTCACCAGCATATGCAAATTTGGGTGGAATTGCAGCCATAGGAGCAGTCATTTTTTACAGTAGGCAACTAATCACTGCTGTGGGGAAGAGTAGAAGTCAAATAGGACACAGGACATCAGTTTAATACTCTTGTGTTTCATGATATTCAACTTAGCCTTAAAGTTGCATTGCTTGAGGCACTTTTGTGAACTTAAGAATGTCTCTATGCAATCTGGTCTAATCTTTTCAGAATTACAATCAATTTGTTTACTTACAGTGAACTTTCTAAACAGATTATCTGCAGAAATATAGAAATGCTAATGTTAGCTAAAATTTCTTTAAGCTGTGTTAACTTAGCTTACAGTTAATGGTATCGTTGCTATCATTGACAAGTGATACTCAATATTCTGGAGATAATATAGCTTAAAACTGCTCATGCTAACAATGTAATGTTCTTTATAAGTGTCAAACTAACACAAACTTGCCTGCTTACAGTAACATTTTACATCTAAAATCTAAAGGACCATTCGTAAGTACTAGCAAGTACTAGTACTAGCGTTAGCTGACTTGTCATTTTCTTACAACAGTCATAGCAATAGTTATGCTAGTGTGCATGTGATGTTGCTTGTGTGATGATGTTAGTTGTGGTTTAAATTGATTGGTTAGCTGACTAGTTTGTTCTTGCCCACTCAGATGACTTGTATCCTCCACATTTATCTGCTACAAACTTACAAATTTGTCACAGGTTTGTGATTAATAGCAATCATATTGTAGGGTATAGAGGGGTCTTGGGTATTCTTTGTATATTTTGTAGATGCTGTGGGCCTTTACAAGACATTTTAATTGTGGTGAAAATGATTCATTCAGTGTATCTGCATTACACTAGCTGATATCATGAATAGAAACATCAATACTGGTGATAACCAAGACAAATGTAACCTGAGGCTGATGAGTGTCCCAATATATAGAAATTATCATCATTATTATTACATGATACAGCAACTTGTCATGTAACATGTAACTTGTCATGTAACAGGTCTTTATTATGTTTTATGAGAAGCTGAGAACCACTGTGCATCATTTATACACTGATCAATATTGTACCACTGCGGAATCTCCTGCATATGAACATAGTGCTATTGTTTGACTGTGACCATGACAGTATACAACTGGCAGTTCCACAGCACTGTGTTTATGTCTTGGATACAATGTCCAGTACCATAATGTATGACTGCACCACAGTATGACTAAAAACACCCTCACAGTATGGAGCCTTTCTGTAAGTGGGTTAAGGTAAAATTGAGGATAATGCAAACAGCTAAAAGGTTCACCAGGGTAAGAATGTAACTCAAGAGGCACTTCAGTTCAACAAGCAGAGTGGGTTGGTATATTGGGGGCGGGAGAACCAAGAAAAGAAAATCTAAATGCTCATCCATCATCACCTTAATGGTGAAGGACAACTCCATCAAGGACAAGAACGAGGACATTAGAAGGAGGCTAAATCGGAAAGTGTAAAGTGGGGCACAAATTTTTGAAATTCAAGGTTGGTACACACATGTGAACCTGTTTGTCCCTTAAGCTGAGGTATGGATGACCATAAATATTTTGTTAGTATGTAAAAAAAAAAAAAGCTTGTGTATGGAAGGCCTTTTTTTCGCCAGTGAATGAAAAAAAAAAAGTCCCATGGTAACTCATAAATATGAGATAAAAAGTCAAAATTATGAGATAAAAAGTCATAATGAGATATAACATTTATATTTGAGATTAAATGTTAATGACTTTTTAAAAATTTTATTATTTCACCGTTCTATCTCATTATTAGAACCATAATTGCCATGGGGATATTTTTTCTTTCTGTGGCAGAAATGGGCTTTCATACATATAGAGACCTTACCAGGCTTCCCATCCCCGTGATCCTCTTTAACCAGGGCCATTTGACAGGTGCAAACTATTTTGCCAGCAGTTCGGTTAATGAGATAATCATGAGGTTCGGTGTGGGAACAATATGTGTTAGTGAGCTGAAAGAATACACACAATAGTAAAGTTAACCCTGTGATAATTAGATGTTTTGCGTGACATTGTAGACATGCCTATAAAGGTACCGTGATTAATGTGTTTGCTCTGATGGCTGAGGGAGATATTAGTGTTTTGTATGAAGCTGATTGAATTTGTATGTGTCGGCTTCATAGACAAAGCAAGTGGAAAACTTGAAAGTAGCGCTAAGATAATTGAAGTCTCTGAACAATTGCTTTGATTTATTTCTTTGCTGTTACTCCCACAAACAATCAATGGTGTGTGGTATTTGACTTGGTCCATCCAATGTGTTTTCCTCTGTATGTGTAGAGGATCTATAGGTTAGTGGTGCTGAGTTAAATAATGGTTAAATCCATCAGTCTGTCCTATGTCTTGTCCTCTAGTATAATGGATCATTAAAGTCTGCGATTGATTTGTTGATTAGATAAATCCAGCTATTTTTTCAGTTTTCCTCTCCTTGAAGATATGCTTGAGAAGAAGGGACTATATTACATGAATAAATAAACTTTAACTAAACATCAAAACTGCAGCTTGCTATTAACAAGAAGCTCTGCTTCTGAGTGACTCACAACAAACATGAATCACACACACCCAAAAACACACACACAAGTCTGTGTGAAGTCAGATGTAAGGTATCTTTCCTGAGTGAAATGGTGTGAGAATAAAAGCCTGGCAAATGCAGTGTGGAATCTGCTAATGATCTAACAGGAAATATTGAGCTCTGTCTTCTCTCTAGAATTGTGCTCTGAGATGCAGCATATTGTGTGTTTTGCTGGCAAAGTGAAGATCTCACCAGAACGTGTTAATATGAAAAACAAAAACTGATATCACTGATATTTCTTGAGCTTTGATGCTCTGGTTTCCTTCACCTTTTCCAATGTCAAATTTAAGCACTTTTCAAGCATTTTCAAGCTTTTCCAGCACATTCCAGCTGTGGTAAATGACATATTTATATATATATATATATATATGTATATGGTCCAAATAATTAGGCCCCATTTCATTTATTCATCACAATATATCAGATGTTATTGTGTTTTAAACTAGTGTTTCCAAAACTTTTTTTTCTGGGGACCCACAATGAAAAATTGAAAAACCTTTCCCAACCCAATTCATATCAGGCCTTATCATTAAATCTTGGGAAGAGTTCATTTGTGCATAATGTTCCTGACCATTTTTAACTGCCATTGTTGCATCATCTATTATCTTGACATGTGTTATTGAAAACATATACAAGTTTTAAATACTTTGGAAATAAATGCATTTAGGCTGAGTTAACAGCTGAGTTATCTCATTGTTTTTATTTCCTCTCATCAAGAAAACAATATAGGACATTTTACCTCCCTTCATAGATGAGACAAAATAAGGCCATTTTGGCAACATTAACAGGCTCTCGTTTTTTCTTCTCATTGGTAACAACATACAAATCTAAATCCTGTATAAAAGGTGCACTGCAGGTATAAATATTAAATTTGCAGATTTTCTTTCTAATGTCTTTTATTTTTTTCGGGACCCAAATAAAATCTCCTGTCACCCTGCAACCCACCTTTGTGTCATGACTCAGCCTCTAGGATTGGCTGCTAAAAACAACCAAAACTGTTTCGTGATGGCATTCTACAGAAGGGTGACAAATTAAAGGAAAACACAACAAAGTTTCATGTTTCAAAATATATTATGAAGTAACTCAGTTACAGTTGCGAGCAGTTTCGAGCACTTAATCCAAAATCCAAGTACTGTACTCCTCAAATCTTGAGAACATTTTAAAATACTAGCGTTGAAGGATTTCAAGCACCCATAATAACCCTGGGTTCACAATGCGTCAAGCAGGGTAGCAGAAACAAGAGGATGGAACTAAATGCAGACTCAGGCAGAGCTGGTGCAGCTCAGAGGATTTAATGAACTCAAAGTCAAAATACAAAGTAAAAATACAGCAGGCATATGGAGAAAAGGTACTGTAGGCACAGGTCTAAACAGTCGGAAGCCAAAAAAATCAGATTAGGCAGGCAATAAATCCAAAGTCCAATAAACCAGGCAGAATCCAAAACCAAGGCAAAGATCCAAAAGTGCAGAGAGATACGCTGGGGAAAATGCTGGGAGGCTTTACACTAAGGAAAAAGATTAAGGATGAAGATGAACTGGCAAAAGGAGCCACATGGACTAAATACACAGGGAGCGGGGAGACCATTCAGGGACAGGTGAAACTAATCAGTAATAGAAAAAGGTAAAGACAGCAAGTGAAAAAAAGTCACATGAAGGGGAAAATAAAATAGGAAATAACTCAAAACCATGACACTCTGGCCTCAGCACAAGAAGTTTTCACATCATATTTAGTTATGTCACTTCCCCTGTAAGAAAGTATTCTCTAAAAATAACGTCCTTGGAGCAACTGCATTCTTTATCACGAGGTGTAAATGTGTGTGTGAAAGTGTTTTTCTATCTGCGTTAGCCTTGTGTTAGACTGGCAATCAGTCCGGAGCACAGTCTGTTCAGTGTATGCTGGGATGGGCTCCAGCACCTCCAACCCTGAACAGGATTGCTGGATATAGAAAATGAATTGATGGATGGATATCCTGTTTTAATTCCACACTTGGAAAGGAGCTGTGATTTGCCTTCAGATTTGTTGCAGTAGTATTCATTTATTCACTCATTTTCTGTACCTTCTTATTCGTATTCAAGGTCGCAGGCCACATCCAAGCAAGTAGTGGGTGGAAGGCAGAGAGACACCCTGGGCAGCTTGCCAGTTTGTGGTATTATTAAAAAGAAAAAAAAAAAACAGCTAATTGGGATTTATCACACTGCACCCAGCTTTACTTCCTCTGGAGAGAACATTTTTGTCTCTGGTGAGAGTGTCTCAATCCCACTGTGAGAAAAGAGAACAAACGAGCCATAATGTTCCTGAATAACACTTCTCTTGTCTTCTCTTGTCTTCTGACAGACACATTATGAAGATGGAGAGTACATCATAAGGCAGGGGGCCAGAGGAGACACCTTCTTCATCATCAGTAAAGGAAAGGTGAGAACATTGCCTCTAGCCTACCACCAAAATAAGCATCATGACGTCACAACGCAGGGCATCATGGCACACGTGGAAAGAGACACCTGTCTCTGAAGCAGAGTGGTAGTATTTTTGGGCTGAAGTTGGCTGTCATCAATCATCTTGAGATAGGGGAGAGGAGCGGCAGAGGCGCTGCTTCTTTCATCATCTCTTGCAGCAGCGTTGGGAGCATCGAGAAAGGAGAACGGAGGCACTTTCATTTCACCTTTCTGTGATCAACACGGGCTCTCACACTGAGCGCAGATGACACGCCGCCTCGTCCAGTATCAACACTGTTGAGGGCTTTCGTGTGCTTGTATTAACATGCTTTGTTGCATATATGCCGCTATTCTTGTCTCCTCATCTTTTTTCATCCTTTTCCTGTTCCTCCCCTCACACTGCCTTCTCATCCATTTCCACACCAAGAAAGATAACTATAACAACAACAATATATAGTTTTAAAAATAGTTCTGACTGAAATGAGTCCACACCAAAACTACAACCACATTGACAGTGGAGAAAGATATTGTTGGGATCAATCTCAGAGTGATTTGATGATTGATAGAAACACTGATAGCCAATCAAAATGCTCCCAAATTATTCCTAACAGCCTTTGGTGCTGAATCTGAAGTTCATTTGGTCCTTACTGATGTTCTCTTTGACGATCGCCAGAATATCATCAAACTGATGTTGACTCGCACTAACCTATCAGTGAAATTTGTCTTCAAACGACAGCAACTCTCAGGCAGACAGAGTCTTGTCTTTGAAGAATTTCGTGAACCCACATCCATCTGGTTTTCGTTTTGTTTCTCTGAGCAACATGCAGCAGTAACAGGTCTTCAATATCCATTTTCTTAACCTGCCAACACAGCTGGAGTGTGCAGCACGTGCTTGGCGCCACTGTTTACAGAATGTTATCGTTCATTGCTGCTCACACTGTTATCACTACAGTTATTGTTATAGTTCTCGGTGCAGATGGCCCTTTATACTTGTCCCTTCACCTTTTCTTTCACCTTCTCTTGTTCATGTTTCTCTGCCATACTCTGCCTTACTCCACTGCCCCTTTTCATCATTAATCACTATCTACATTTCCTGACATAATTCTCCTTAATCCACAAAACTCAAGATTTAACCATAGCTAACTAAATATGTCTTAACATGGGATGATAACACAGTGTTTGTGACCAAAGATTCCTTCACTGCATTTTCACAGCTCACATGTCTAGGATGTAGGTGTCATTGCAAAAGATGAAGATACATTATGTTCCCTGTCCTTTTTTACTCTCCTTTGACCTCAAACAGATACAAGCCGCTGCGCAAGGTCGACTCAACCACATCACAAAGAAACACACACACACACACACACACAAGCACATCATTCCTGACCTTATCAATGCTTTCTGCTTCACTGTTTCCACATCACTCACTTTGTCCCTATCTAGACCACAGACAGTGCACTTTATCTAGAGGACATACCACCAAATTTGGGCGTCTGAAAAAACACACACAGTCTGCCCCTTGGGCTACACTTTTTACCTTTACTTCCTCTTTGATTTTGTTCTGCTCCCACATGATTGTATTGTATCACGAATAATTACGCTGTCACTCAGGTGTAGACAGCATCACAGTGTGCTGGTGCTGGACACCTGTGCAGAACTGACTGACTAATGAATGGAGACAAGATCCTTCATTAGGCGGAACGACCGTCTCCATTCACTTCCTCTGAAATCTACTCAGGTTCCATCATTTTTATTTGTCAATTCTGCCTGCACAGCACAGTGCCATCATTCACATGTCATCTGGCTAATGAAGTGGTCAGCGTCGCCTCCCACATCATGCACAGAGATGGCTGTCACCTGTTTGTAACACACTACCCACGATGCACAGAGAGATCTGTCACGTTGGCGGTTCTCTCTTGTTTGTAATAGTGTGATTAACCTGTCATTTTGAGGGATCATTTAGTCGTCAGTTTCTTCTGGAATGATGTGGAAATGAAATGTTATCAAGTGAAATTCTTGTCTCACCACACATCTTCATAGACTCAGAAATAAAGATGCTAACTAGAAGACAAAGGGTTCTTTGACTCATCCCCATAGGAGAACCCTTTTTGGTCCCTGATAAAACCAGTTCTACCTAGGACCCAACATAAAGGGTTATACCTAGAACCATCTGTGAAAGATTTCACTCAGAACCCACTAGGGTAGACTTTCTACCCTTCCATAGTGTATGGTTCCAGAATCCTCTCTGAGGGTTCCCTCCAGAACCTTTTCACCGTTTCTATTATTATATTGTATTTTTACCTAGAACCCACCCAGGGAGCTCTACCAACAACCCTTTTATTTTATCGTACAAAGAACCCATGGCAAACTCTTGATGAAGAGTTCTTCAAGGATTTCAACAATCCTCAAAGAGCTCTACAGAGAACCCTTTTATGGTGTAATGGTTCCAGTAGAACCCACCCAGGGGATTCTACTGAGAACCCTTTTATACTCCAAGGGTTTTATCTAGAACCTGACCACAGGGTTCTACCAAGAACCTTTTTATAATATGGTACTCCAAGAGCTCTTTCTTCCAAAAGGGGTTCCTTGGATG
>JAJHUR010138879.1:8851-27765 GCA_027495735.1 Lutjanus campechanus
TTTTTTTTATGATGTTGAGTAGGCTGTCCTTCACTGTGGCCCAGGACACTCTGAAGGACAGACCACTGAAAGAATGTGGTCACACTGAGTTCAGACCACCTCTGAATGTTGTCTGAGCGATCAGATCTGAATGCGTCCTCAGATCGACTTGGGTGCTCTCACCCCTGTACTCAGTGCTGTCCACTTGTGATCAGATCACTGAAGAGGCAAGTTAATCCCAGGTGTAAACGGGCTGATATGGGAGCATGTAGCAGCTAAAGTGCCAGAGTTTTTAATCAGGAGTTGGTAGAGACCAAGAACAGATTTTAAAAAAGAGTTCTACTTTAATATCCTTCAAATTCGGGCTTGATTTATTACCTAGTATTTCTTGTACTTTCAGTTCTGACATTTCCCTGCCTCATGGTCACCTCAATGTTGATACTCTGTTTCATTAAATTTTCATTGAACTGCTCCATTGCCTCTGTCTGCATTTGGGTCCAAACCCGAGAATCCTGTCAAGTCGTGACACCACATTGCAGTTTTTTATTTATAGTTTAGCATCAGATTTCAGCTGTTGATATGAGCACCACAACAGTGGATGAATGTATCATACATGTTTTGCTTTATTACATTCCCCACAGGAACTGTTTACATTATTTCATTACTTAGTAGT
This sequence comes from Lutjanus campechanus, assembly GCA_027495735.1. Lineage (NCBI taxonomy): Eukaryota > Metazoa > Chordata > Actinopteri > Lutjaniformes > Lutjanidae > Lutjanus > Lutjanus campechanus. Next base: position 9,504 of record JAJHUR010138879.1, read on the forward strand.
ATGGAGCGACAATGTTAAGGGCCACCATGTCTTATTATAGAGGGCAGACATTCTTTCGTTCCTCGTGACTGAGGCTGATGCGTTCATGTTTGTTGTACGTATGAGTATTTTCTTCAACTTGCTTCATGTTGTCTTCATTCTCATTGACCTATAAAGGCATCAGAAACATCTTGTAGAAATCACAAGCAGCCCAAGCTGACCAATCACAGTTTTTGTGGTCTAAATGCGTTGGTCATACAAAGATCCAGATTTACTACTTGTAAAATCCCAGTGTCTTCTTCTCTTTCTGCTAAAGTTGAATACACCAGAAGTAAGAAGTAAATCAGACAAACCTGGATTGTTGTTATTCATTCTTCTGTCTGAGCTTAGCTTGTGTGGTTTCTTTGTGTTGGCTCTTGAGCAGACTAAACACTTCCTGAATGTCTTGGTACTGAACACACAGAGATGAGACTGACACTCATCTTCTCATCAACAGTACAGTAAGAAGGTTGGCATTTTCCTTTAAGTCTTGGTGACACAGAAAGGAATGACAAAGCGTTGATATTTGACTATGTTGGAAGGTGAATGGGCTGTATATATCAGTATTTGAAAATGCATAAGTAACAGCAGAAAATTAATATAGAGTCAGAGAAGTTGCTGTGGGAAAGTTTCCACAATTAGTTGCTTATATATACCCTAAATATTGACATCAATTTTAGCTCATTTAAATTTAAAAACCAGCCAGAGGAAGCAAACACACACACAGATACACACACAATGAATATTGATCCCTCTATTGCACACTATTTAGTAAAACAAGACCATCTGGACTAGATAAACATTCATCTGCAAGTCTTGTTTATTTGCCTGTAAGAGTGCCAGAAATAATTCTACTTTTTAATAAGATTTTACTTTCTATGGGCTCTAAGTTGTCACTGAAAACAATTAAAATTAATAAATCAATTAAAAAAAAACATTTTGGGTCCACATAGATGCAAAAACTTTACAGTTATTTTACAGAGAGACATTAATCCTTCTGCAGTTCTGAAAGTGAGATAGTTCATAGTGACTTACCAACATAAAATATTATTAAATGTATTTGGACCAGATGCTCTGCAGCCAGAAGCTTGTTAATCCTTTTATAAATATTCCTTCTTGATTGTTTTGGTGCACTTGTGATGTGTTTGTGGTGAATAAAGGAGCCCTGAGCTCCCACTGTGTTGCTCTTGGACAGGTGTGTTTCTCTGCTGTTGGTTTCCTGGTGTTCTGGGTCGTTTCAGGCTGCCAAACTCAATACAGCTCCCGCCAGCTTCTGGAGGTGGGAACCCTGATTAGTTGTGACTCCGTCTTCCTGAGTTTCAAAAAGCAGCTTCATGATGGAGTCAGTGTTGATAGCCTTTGCCTGCTTGTCTCCTGAGCCAACTTTTATTCCAGTCTTCCAAAAACAGCTCAAAAAATGCTATTTAGATTACCTTTTTTTCAGTCTACATGTATGACAGCTTGCATATTCAGTCATGTTAACTGAAGGGGAAAAAAAGGCACAAGAACTTCTCTGAGACCCCAGCAGCTTAATCTGCAGAGTTCAAAGGTCAGGAGTCTGGACTCCCGGGGGTCGCCGGAGCAGAGAGAAGTGGTCTGTGTAAATTCTGTCTTTACATGTTCAGATAGATGAACTAATTACAGCGAGTGTCTGCCGAGGTCCACAGACAATCAAGTCTTTAGCTTATCTGCTGCTTACAGCCACTCAGGAGGTCAAACACACATTAGCCTGCTATCACGGCTAATCTTTGTCTCCCTGTCAGTCTCTGCCTTCTCCTCACTCCACTTCACCAACTCTATCTCTCACAGACATACGCTCTGCATACCAAGTAAACAGGTTATAGCCAGCTTTCTGCAGTAAACTGATTTCTTGAATGTCATAAACAAGAAAACTTGTTTTCTTCAATCATGTTCTGTTAATGCAGGCATTTCTGCCTGATTTCTTGGCCAAGCAGACACATAACCATGGATTCAATGGGAATTTTTCATGTGCACACCTGCATGACAGAGATTTCAAGTGAAAGTAACTCTGTGGTGCCATTTTGGGAATAAAATTGAAATGATCGCTACTCATATTCAAAATGAAGGCTGATTTTAACTGAAACTAAAGGTTTTAAAAGGTTTCCGCAGCTAAATATAACACTGTGTAAAAGTCAGACACATTCACAAAGAACATACAGCCTCTCACAGCAGCATTAGTCCCAATGTTCCCACTAAAACAGTTTTGGTCTAATATCACTTATACATTTATGATGAACCACCCTTGGTTGAAAATTAACAATGAAGTAATATTTTCAGGAACGAGTTGCAATGTTACGAGAATAAAGTTATAATTTCCAGAAAAGGTCATGATGTTCCAAAAAATGGAATCTTACCAGAAATAATCTTGTAGTATTATTATTTCAGGAATTACCTGTGCCTGGTTGCATATAACCACTTAGGTTGCCGCCATTACTTGCCCTTAAATTTTCATCCAAGGATGCATGGAATTGTGAAGAGTTGCATAAAAACATCAAGAATTTCCTTAAGCTGTCGTAAGTTTTTGCCCTTAGCTACTTAAGCACTAGCTTATGTCTTGCTATAAGGTCCTAAAAACCGCTTTCCTCAGAAAATGTTAAGGGACCCATAACAGTCTCCATCCTGGGTCCAAATCTTCGAATCTGCCCACTCGATTGATTTGATTGATTATCTGGTCTGGCATCGTGGCATGTAACAGTGCCGCGGTGAGATTAATAATTACCTGTTGTTGTCAAGTAATGCGCCACAACCAAGGAAGAACAATAACAACAGTGGTGCCCGCTATAAATGCTGCTATCGCTGCTATTAGCTCAGGCTGCAGCATAATAGTTACTGAAAGTTTGTGCGTTTGGTTTACTGCAACAGGAAAGAAATAAAGTCCCAGTTCATGTGACACTTTTATGCATCAGGAGAACCAGCTAATCCCAATTAGCTGCTAAGAGCTAACCTCATGTTGCATTTGCAACAATTGCATTCAATCAGCTGATGATGTTGTTTATCTACCCACGACTTCCAGCTCCTCAGCTCAGAAACATTTTTGGGAGACTCTAGTGATTGGTTAGGGAAAATCAAATCTCCCTTCCCCAAGTCAAATTATTAAGAGTGGAGTCAATGTCAGAATGTATATGGAAAGTGCAACAAGCTGACTCAAAATGATTTTTTTTTTCTCAGTAAAAAGAAATAATTTCATTTGTGTGTGAAATTATTTGAAGAGGAGGAAGAGATACCAAGACACATTTTTCAGGACAGGGAAAACCCCCTGGACACCACTTAACACTGCATAACATGGAATAGAATATAGATTTGATGTTGGCACTAGTCATTTTGTAGCTAACTAGCCAAACTTTAAACCTATAGTAACTCTGCCTCACACATATTAATGCTAGCTATCTCGTTTCATTTAAACTCTGCAGTTTTTTATCACTGTGATATTTTCAGATTTCTTCTACACCTCTTTGTTTTCACAGTAAGTTTTGCTTGCAGTGTTTTTTTGATTGACTTTTTTCATCTTCTGTTTGTGCATATTTATTTTAGCTAGATTAAATGTATTTAGGTTAAATATACAACTATACATTTCTTTTTTCCACATTCTTCAAGTTTACCAACATCCTCATCTTTTTCTTTTTTGGTTCTCTTTGTCGTCCATGTTGGACACTAGCTAAGTGCGTTAGCTAAACTAGCTAACACTGATAATAATGCTGTCAGGTAACATTAAAGGATGATACGAGTGAAGCATAATCATTGTAACTGAAGTGCACATGTGCTGACAGTAATTACCATGAAAGCTTAAGTCTAAAAACACTTCACTCTCACTGTCAACACTGTCACCATAGGCTCTCCTGGTCTGCATGCCGATCCGGTGGCAGACATTAAGAATAACTATATGGAAATAGTCTTCTCACTGATATTCTTGTTTTATTATGTAGAAGCATTGGTGGTATTAAATTGAGATGGCGTCATAACCAGTTAAAAACTCCTTGTAGTACATTTAAGGTAATGCAACACTGACACTGATTTGTGAACATAATATGCTGCATTTTATAACTTCAGTATCCCTCTAAAAAGCTTTAGACTCATCGTGAGTAGGAGGCTCAGGAGAAATCTGATTACTGACCAACTGCATGTAAACACAGGTTTACTGTTTCAGTCTTACTTGAAACTTTCCTCTACCACTATTCCTGAAAACCATTATGCTGCAGGGGTATGCTCTTGTCTCATACTACACAGGCCCTGCCTTATGTCCCAGCTGACACTCTGTATCAACATCACATACGCTAAGATACAAAAGGCTGTTTCCTTGCAGTGTTAAGAAAACACAGCTCAAATAATTTAAAGCGTCAGCCTCTCCGAATGATGAGGTGGAACAGAGATGTAATCAGGTAACATTACAGCTCAGTCTGGAACAGTAGTCTGGGAAATCGTCCCCTTTGTGTAGACGATGAGCGCTGCATGTTCTGCTTATCACAGAGAGTCAAATATCGAGCAGTTATGTTTCTACCTTCGTCTCCCTCTGTCTCAGTCAGAGCTTCTGCCGTTTGGTTGACTTTATCACCGGCTGTACTGTAAAGCCTTAAATTATTCAGTGCATGCACAGATCGAGAGACAGAGAGAGGGTAAGGGGGGAGAGACATTATCTTTGACAGCAGCCTCTATTTCTCCCCTCTTCCGTCTCACTGCACATCAGTTCAGACAGTGTTTACCAGAATAAACCCTGTCCTCCTTCCTCCTCTTTGCTTTCCAGTGGATGCTCTCTCTTTCCCTTATTTGTTCTGGAGTTCCAATACTGGACAGAAGTGTTAAGTTTACTCTGCAGCCGTAGATTAGCAGCTCCTGCACAGTGATCCTTCAGATAGGGAGGATAGGGTGAAGCCTTCATAATAATAATGCTGCAGCACTGATAGAAGCAAATACTCACATACACACACACACACACACACACACACACACACACACACACCCCTGCCTTACTCACCTAAAATATGGTATCCTGTAGTTAGCTACTTATTATCTTTTTCAGCATCTGCTACACCAAATTATTTTTAGCTCACAAAAATCACAGATTTCATGTCTCCAAACTGTACACTGCCATCACAGAAATACCACCACTTAGTCTTGCTTGAAAATACTGTGTGGTCTTATTTGCATTCCAGGAAACCACTCAAACAAATTCAATGTTGTGTAATGACCTGTATTATTTTATAGTGTCTTATTCTTTTATATATATATATATGTGTATATATACATATATGTATATATATATATATGTATATATATATATATATATATATATATATATACATAGCATCTGATTATTTTTCAAAGTGTTTCTGTGTAGTGTCTTATAATGTGTCTTCTATTGTTTGCTAAGGCTGCCCCCAACAAAAAAATTCCTAGTCAACTCGCAGTAGTCAGTTCAAGCCATTAGTCAACAAGTCATTACATGTTTATGATATTCACAATATCATAAACGTTAAAAATATAGTAAGGTAGTCCAGCTCCCCCTGAAGGATCCCGAGGCATTCCAAGCCAGATGAGATGTACTCTCTTCAGTGTGCTCTGGGTCTTCGTTTAGGTCTCTCAGTTGGGGATGGCCGGAGGACTTCCAAAGGAAGCCACCCAGAAGGCATCCTGTTACCTGGCTCCTTTCAACTCACTGACTCTTTACTCTGAGTTTCCTCTGGATGTCTGAGGTCCTAACCTTATCTCTAAGGGTGATTCCAGACACACAGAGAAAACTAATTTCGGCTCCTGTAGCCGCAATCTCATTCATTTGGTCACTACCAAAAGGTCATGACCATAGGACAAGGTTGTCCTTTGTTCTGACGACCCATTATTCCACAATCTGAACAGTCCAAACAATGTCCCACTTGTTCAACAGCCGCTATCCAGTAAAATTGCATGAAATGTCATTTGGTGTAAGGCCAAAAAGATAGTTTATTGAGGGCAAAACCTCCACAGATTCAGCACCATGGACAGGGCCACCAGTCACTGACCTAACAACTGCAGGGAGACTGTATATTTGGAGCAATGGCCGTTTGTTTTTGAGCTAACAGACTGTCGGACAAATGGGCTTTTGTTCCAGTGGGACATTTTTCAAACCATTCAGGTTATGATGGGCCATTGGTTCAATCACATGGCACCATTGAAATGTAGATAGATGGGTAAATAAAAAGCTTTGCCCTTTGCCTCAGCTCCCTCTTTACTACAGCGGTTTGGTACAACACTTGCATTACTGCTAAAGCTGCACCAATTCACCTGTTTTACTCACGCTCAATTTTACCCTCACTTGTGGACAAGACCTTAAACAGAAGGCAGCAACTCACTCCCAAGCCGGACAGAAAAATCCTCTGTTTTCCATCAGATACCCTGTAGTATTTTCTACAGTGTTTTCATATTGTGTCCTTCAGTATCTTAGTCAGTGCAGAGGATGTTGGCTTGAGCAAGTAAAAACATGACTTTTGTAGGTAGGTATGCAGAATGAGTGGATATTTACTGGAGTTATTGTGAGTTTTTCTTATGAGTAAATTCATATTTTCATTTGTACTAAATGGTATCCAGGAAATATCAGATAAATGAATGCAATCTATTTTTGTCCCTCATCTTTGATGTGTACATTCCAGCTTCTGGAGCCCTTTAGGTAACAATGCCTATGTTTGCCGATGCCTGAAAAGAGGCCCGAGGTCAGGATTTCTTTAAGACGTGTCTGACTCACGACTTGTGTTTGTTGTCCTAATGGACTCTGCTCTAGTCGTATCGCTAGATCTGCAGAAGTAAGTGAGAAAAATGTTGTCGTAACCCAAAGGAATAATGGCCAAACCAACAAAATCAGACCCAGGTTAAAACAACCATCCATTTTCCTTTAATCAAAAAGCTATCAACTCTCCTCAGATGTAAGTACTGGTACTCTTGCCTTTGATAAGAGACCTGAAAGAGCATCATGGATTCCTCCTGTCCATGCAGCTAAAAGCCTCAAGCTCTTTGTGTCCCTTCTGTCAGTCTGTAATCATCAAACATGAAACAGTATAAAAAGAGTGAATGACAGAGTTGCTGAAGGGCCCGTTTCTCCTCGCAGGAAGATGGTTGAACAGAATCAGTGAGTGAGTATTCAGATGAAAACAATAACACCCTGTCCTCATCTAGATCTATAGATATCCACAACACCCAGTTTAAATGCGTTCAGAGAAACTGATTCTATATTTCTGGCTGTGGACAAAACAAATTTTAAATAATTAAAATGCCAGCATTTTCTAGCTATATACACCTTTGACAGTTCACAGTGGTATTTACATGCCACCCTTCTGCATTTTATATACAGAATAAACAAATAACCCTTGGAGGCATCATTTATAAGATTTAGTTAATATTACAAGCAATTTGCAGCTCAGTATGATTGTTTCATACAGAAGATGTCACAAGAGGACTAAGCAACAGCATGAGTTTGAATTTCACGTAAATACCAAAAACACATCTAAAATGGGAAAGATTCAAATAGATTCCACAAGAAATCAATCTTGAAGTCTTTTTACAGACTGCCAAAAGCTAAAGAAAAGACTGATGCAATTCCCAGAAACAACTGGAATGGACGCACTGAAACGTGAGTTTGTGGTTGCCAAAATCATACCTTAAGTTATATACTGTATTGATTAATGTTACATATGAATTAAATATTGAGCTACTTTCATTTATATTCTGTGTAACCGAGTGTTTTGTTCCACAGTGTGCACCACATTGTGTATCCTCACTCTGGATATAACTGCAAACATTAGCGCTGCTGCATGCGAACATGTCTCTAATAATTTAATAAAATAAAAATATCTGTGCAGACCTGTCCACATGCAGCCAGAATATCCTTTGGTGTCTAAAGCCCTATTCGTACGGGATTAGTATTACCTGGGGTCGTCTGGTAATTTGTAAATGACCCCCCCCACCTCTGTGTTTCTTGTGGCGCATTCGCACAGGATAAGCAAAGTCTGCATATTACTCGAATTTACTGACATTAAGGCCCGGATATGATTTCAAAGCTGTCGTAACATCCGTTCATGTGCTGCAAGATGGCTGATAATATTCATAATAATATTAATAATTAATAATAGCTTGATAATATTATCTAAAATGTTCCTTACCGCATGCTGTTACACATGTCATCCACGTCAGTGTCCTGCGAAATTTCGCCCTTTTGGTGGATCTCTTTCTGCGGATGTGTCTCCATATAATTTGCAGAGAGACACTATTTGCACCTAAAATGCTTTCAAAACTGCCGTTCATAATTTCAACTGCAGCCTCCATACTCAACCCGGAAAAAGATAGAAAACGGCCAACAAATCCTGCCCTTAAGTACAACTTTATCTTTGCTTTATCAATTTCCCCAGCGTCAAAATCAGGTACAAACTAGAAGAGTGCAGATCCCTACCAGACAACAGATGGAGAAGCACCTACTGCAATGGCTGTCAGCTGTCAGATGCAACCAGCAGTGATCTGCAAAATTCCACCTACATTAACATGATGCCCACATACATTGTTCTGAACTGCAGAAAGTTTTCACTCTGAAGCAGTTGTTGATCACTTGCGGCCCCTGAGAAGAGTGAGAAGTCAGCTGTCACTGGTCATGTCACCTTCATAAGAACTGAACTGACGCAAGGTCACATCGAACTTGACCTTTGACCACCAAAATCTTATCAGTTCATCCTTGAGTCCAAGTGGTCATTTGTGCCAAGTTTGAACAAATTCCCTCAAGGCATTCTTGGAATATCATGTTCACAAGCATGGAATAACATGAAAACATAATCCCTCTGGCCACAGGCCAGTGTGGAGCCATACAAAAAGTTTTTTCAAGGTTTTTCAAGAATTCTGAATCTCAGAGGTCCTTCAGCATACAGTCATAAATGTACACACACACAAAAAAATAGGCTGATTGGTCCTGTAGTATTCAAGAATAACTGACAAGCAGCAAGTCTGTTGATCACCCATGCATGCACACGTGGAAGCGATCGTATGATCCCAGGGATAATAAATGTCAAGAAACCCAATTCCTGGTCACATGTCAATGTCCATGGAACACTGTTTTTTTTTTTGGTAAGTTATAAGGATCACTGTCGAGTCCAGCTGCCTTTAATTTAGACATAATTTTTGTTTTGTTTGTTTTACTCTCAGCCATTGTTCTGCCACTCAGTCCGACTGAATGGGACGTCTTCCAGTGGGAAAGAGACATCAGTGCATACCCTCTATTTCATGTCATCTAAAATTGTGCTGTAATATATCATCACACCCCATTTGTGCAGATACACAAAACTAAAACTAGTCAATACGCAGCAATGTTAAAACAAAAAGTTTTAGAAAAAAAATCACAGGCATAATTTTCTAAATTTCCTGAAAAGTAACCATTTCAATCATCACTTATGACCCATTAGAAGTGTGAAGTGTGTGGTGGTGTGGTGGCTGTATCTACAGATACGCTGCCCTCTGCCTGTATTTCCTCATTTTTTTCTCATTGTTTTGCCACGCTCAGGACATTCTGGACCCACACAAAACATCAGTATAAAACAAGTACATGTGAAGAGAAGAGGAGTGACACAGGTGTAGGAACAGTTAAGACAGTCTGATTGGTAATTCTTTCATTCAGTCTCCTCTTGTGTTTATCCTTCAGTTCTCTTTGTGTGTGTGTGTGTGTGTGTGTGTGTGTGTGTGTGTGTGTGTGTGTGTGTGTGTGTGGGTGTGTGTGTGTGTGTGTGTGTGTGTGTGTGTGGGTGGGTGTGGGTGTGTGTGTTTTCTGCACCTGGTGCATCCTGCAGCAGCTCACTGTGGAAGAGGAAAAGGAAGAGGAAGCCTGAACTAACACACACACACACACACACACACACACACATAGCCTGCTCACTCAGGAACACAGTTTCATCTGAGTCAAGGTCTCAGGTCATTGTTGGAGGATCTGCTGTGATAGAACTGGAACAAAGAGCACAACAACAACAACAACAACAACAACAGAAGACTCACCAACACAACACACTGCCACAGTGTGTGTGATGACTTCATCTTCCCACAGTGTGTATTCATAAATAGAGGAAACATGACTCATCTCCATGTAATCAGAATGCTTCATGTTAATGTGAACATATCTTGGCTGTGAAATATACTCAAATGTTCTGTGAAAACAGTAATTGTGAAAATTTTTTATATTTTTTATGTTTAAACACTTGAACTCCAATGAGCTCAGTGTCATCACTCCTCGTCTTAAATACTCTGCATCACTTTGCCACAACAAACCCAAATGTTATATTTCTGAACTCAGGACAACCTTTGGTATTCAGTAATTGTGTCTATTTAAAGCAGCAGTCAGCAGCATTTGTCCGTAAGGGGACAAAAATATTCCAAAACAACACAGCAAAGGCCTGTTGTATACTATTAACCCACAAACAGTAAACACTACATATCAAAATATATTTATTTCCTCATTGTCTGCAGTTTGTCTGTTCATTTAAGGCCCATTCAAGAGTTTTTATTACAATGCTGAATGACAAGATAAAGCAAGACATTTGTGTCACATGCTCACAACTGCAGAGTTGTGTACAACAAACCAGAGCTTTGGACTTGAATAATATGAAGACTCGTCTTGAACTTGACTCCTCTAAGACTTGATTTACTTGAGACTCAGAGGTTGATGTAAGGAGGAGCCATCTTGTATTTTGAGGTCGGGGTTGGTGAGGTTCCTTTTACTTTCCGAGTTGGAAATTGAACTCCAGAGGGTGTTCCAGTTGAAATTCCAAACTGGAAACTCCGACTTCCAAGTTCAAAAAGTACACACCAAAAGTAAATTACTTATGTAAGTTCATGTAGAATACATAACCCAATCAATTTCACAAGCCTACACACATAGTATGTCCCTTCAACATTGCAATTGTGATGTATCATTTGTGCAACATTAAAGTTACAGTTTTACCATTACTCACTCTGTTGCTACATTGTAGAAATGTTACAACATAAAAGGTATACTGTTCTGTTCACTGGTCTAGTGGTCTGTTCAACATCCTCTGCATAACATTTCCTGTACTTTATGTGATGGTGTTGCTGCAACATTGTTGAAACACCTCCAAAAAGTGGTGGAAATGCTGGAAGAACATATTGGCGAAGTCTAAAATAACTTGCTGGCGACAATATCACTTGGTAGGTTGCTACAGTGTCACATGTCACAAAAGTTAGGTTGCATCTACACTCCTGCAACGACTTTGTGTAAGTAGGGAAGCGACACGAACCCTGCGTTTCCTGGATAAAAGTGTGTGTTTGTTTGACCCATCCATCCAGCCCGACCTCCTCCATGGACTTTCTCACCCTTTATAGTATGTCAGCTGATTTTGACGGCACATCAAAACATGACTTTAGAGGGGTGCCTCCAGAAATGATGATAGACAGGTGCCTACAGTATAGTTCAAGGCATAAGGGCACTGACCAAGCTGCTGTATTTGTCACATTTGGAGTGAGAACCGGTTGGTAAAACCCCAGAACAAAGAATCAGAAACAGAAAGAATACAGTGACAGGCAGGCCTCACACAGCTACACGTTATGTAGCTTTGAAAAGAAAATGTTTAAATAGTGTCATTTTAAAGGTCAGCATTTAGAGACTTGCATGTTGAAGCATCTTGACAGTTCACTTCTGAAGACTTAAGACTTGACTTGAACATGGTTCTGATCACTTAAACACAACTCAGCAGCATCCCTATCACACGGCAGTGAGTCATTCAGTGGATGTGTCAGAAAAATTCACTTAATGGAGCTTTAGCATCCAGAATAAAAACTCAGATGGATTTTAAGTTGGTATGTGTGATGTTGGTGCATGTGTGTGTCCTGTCAGCCTGTCCTTGCTGTGTCCAGCGGTGACAGCAGAAGCTTTGGTCCTGTCACTGCTCATCGCTGCTTCACATCCACAGAGCTCACAACGTGTCAGTGTTTCTCTTCCACATGGGGGCCAGTGGGGCATCATTACCATCTGGCTATAAGGCTATACTGATGTCAAATATAGGCCAGTGAACACACACACACACACAAACACACACGTACACACTGATCACCCACACAGTGTGCTGTTAGCACTTGGAGAGCAACAGGGGGAAGGAGGCGACGTGGACATGAGGCGAGCCGCTGTGACAGTCCGTCCAAATTGACCGCCAGCGCTCTGGTGGCAGTTGGCCTGGTTCCTTCTCATTGCTCTATGACATTCCCTCAATCAGCACTGTAATACATACACACACACACACACACACACACACACACACACACTTGCAGAGTGATACCCTCCAGCGGCCCTCATTGTCTCAGTAGACTATCCACATGAGTCATTCTTCCCCTGACTACAGCTTCCAGTAAAAATACATTCTCTCTCTCTCTCTCTCTCTCTCTCTCTCTCTCTCTCTCTCTCTCTCTCTCTCTCTCTCTCTCTCACACACACACACACACACACACTCTCTCTTAGTGATACCCTCCAGCGGCCCTCATTGTCTCAGTAGACTATCCACATGAGTCATTCTTCCCCTGACTACAGCTTCCAGTAAAAATACATTCTCTCTCTCTCTCTCTCTCTCTCTCTCTCTCTCTCTCTCTCTCACACACACACACACACACACACACACACACACACACACACACCCCCACCCACCCACACACACACACACACACGCACACACACACACACACACACACACACACACACAATTTGTCCCATTTTTTTCAGCAACGATAAAATCAACACATGTGGCCAGGAAAAGAGTTTTCTTTATTTTTGAAAATCAACCCCTTTGTAGAATAAATGACTTCCCCTCTCTGAGTCAGCATTGCACTGCTTGGCAAGTTACTGTCATTCAGTAATAAGTTACTGGATACTTCCTTCAAAAAGTAATTGAATTGCTTTACCAATTACTGCAATATAAATGTAACTAGTTACTTGGGAAAGTAACTTTTGCATTAATTTTAAATGTCTACTTTTTTTTCTTATTAATGCACACATAGCTATATTATTTTAGTCACAATGAAGACATGTACATGTTGAAATTTAAGTAACTGAACACTTTAAATAAGTGTAAAGTGTCAAAGTCCTGTGTTTGAAACCATCCATCCATTTCATCACCTCCATATGCAGACTTTCTCCCTCTTTTTACAGCACCTGTTATAATTACTATAGTCACTACTAGAGGTCGCTGCCGAACAACAAATGTAAATATGGGTTGTAATCACCATTTTTCTGGTGAGAACAAGCTGAACATATCACCTTTAAAGTTGAAATGGTGAAGTGTATATAAAATAAAGTGTATTTGCCAATACAATTTCAGTGAATATTCTAACCATTAAATGAATTCTAAAGAGAAACAGGTGCTGTACATGGCTGCAATACATCAACTGTTGTGGTAATTGAAAACTGTTTCCCTGGTTGGACAAAATGGGGACATCATTTTCTCTGTCAGCACCAAAAAAAATGACACAATGGATGGATTAAACATGGATGACATCAACACAGTTGTACATGTTGTTGTAAATCAACTGTTTGATGTGACAGGTATTCTCTGCTCATAGAAACTACCATGTAACACTCCTGCATCAGCTGAAAATATCTTATGGGTCTTTTCCATCATCACTTTTGGCCATGCTAAGTCAAGGACCATCTCTGAAATCAGATCAAAGCGTGCCGAACCTGCTTCTGAGCAGGCTGCGGTGATGGCTCACCAACTGTAGTCAACCTGTGGTGATTAACCTTCTCCTCTTCAAACAAGTGTGTGTTTTTAAAACTGTCTGTATGTTCAGCTCTCTCTGTAGCTTCTAACTGAATCTCTGTGGTTGGAAGTTTAGTTTCTCTCCTGTGTCTCTGTTTGTACTATCAGGTATCTGCTTTATTTTACTGTTTCATGTTGCTTTCAGCTGTAGGGATTACTGCTGATGAAAACCTCCAGAAAGCTTCGAAATAATAAATCAGTATGAGACTATTGTATTGAAGATTTTTTCAAAATGAAATATATTGACCCACCATTTTAATGCTACCCCACTCAAGTGCTCCAACTGTTTAAAGCCACCTTCAAGTGAGTAGCTGTAGAGATGCAAATTGCTGCTGGGTTGCTGTGCCGAGTCAAACCAAGTCAGGCCAAACCAGCACTTGTATATGGAGGTTAGATACATCACTTGCCTGCTGCAAAACAAAACCAATTCTATTCAGTTTTATTCATATATGGTTAAAAACATATCTTTACATATATATCTTTATCTTTATAATATTTTAGACATAGACCCAACAGCAAGCACCCAGGTGACAGTGGTGAGGAAAAGTTTCCTTTCAACAGGCAGAAACCTCGAGCAGATCCAGATTCCAGGGTGGGCAGCCATCCACCTTGACCAGTTGGGCTGAGAGAGAAGCACTCATGAACAGAAAGCTAACTCAAACACAATGTCAATAATTAAATGAAAACAAAATGACAATTCAGTCTATAAAAAGCAACGTTCAGCCTAACTTTGCATTAAGTCTGTAAGCAGGAGGGACACCAGCGTAGCTAGCTTAAAAGTGAAATAACAAACCCTCCAGAAGCTCCAAGACTGTGTTGATAGTATATCACATTGTTTCATTTATATTCTGCCTTTCACATGTGCAATATAAATTTTTTGGAATCATAGTATCTGTGTCCACCTGATGAATGTAAGCGTAATATTAATTCTCCTTTTAGCTCTGGCTCTTTATAGATGTCCCATTCAGCCCACCAGCAAGTCGCTAACTGTGTCTGTCTGCTGTTTGGTGCTGGGCAGGTAGTGTGCACTGGGTTTATCAGACCTTGTTTCCTGAAATCAGCTGCCTGCTACTGTTGGCCATGAGGTTTGTGCTATCATCCCTGAGACTGAACCAAACTGTAAATGTACTGTCAAACCAAAACTGTGACCTAAAAGACACCCAAAAGCTCCACAGAGCTGATAATTCAGATATTTCTCTGTGGCTTGTAACTCATTTTATACACAGTTATTGGATTCACTGAAAGAAATTTAAATATTCCATTATTTAAATATTCTATAAAGCTCAGTGTATTTTATTTTCTGTGAGTCCAAACCAAGCTGAATGATGAAAGATCACCTTTTACATTTATCAGGATATTGACTGAATTCCAAAAACAAACATGGTTATATATATCATATAAATTGTTTTTGCATAACTGGTAGAAAACAGATGAATCTCCAGCACTCATCCCTGGTGAGTTTCACCTTGCCCAGCAGTCTTCTGAGAGCTGTTGGTCTCATTAATCTCTTGTTTTCTCTCCCCTGCCTGCTTTCCTCTCTTTTTTCCCTCATCCCTCGCTCCTCCTCTCTCCTTTCCAGACAATGATCCAATTAGCTGCTAGCTGCCGTGGCACCAGTTGCCTACAGATGACAGATGCATGTATGTGTGTGTGTGTGTGTGTGTGTGTGTGTGTGTGTAAGTGCCTCAGTAATTACCAGTCTGATACTCCTGCAGCTCAGTAACCTTGTTCTGAGTTCTGACTGCTTGCCTCACTCCATGTGCACCGCTATTTAAAGGGTACATTGAGCTGTGAACAAGTTCTATCTACACTGCCGTCAAAGTCATGGATGAACTCGCACTTTGGTCCAGAGTGGAACAACCACAGTGAAGTCATAGTCAAATTAAGTCAACACTAATGTGGTCACATTTGTCTACATTTTGTGTTGTACTGATAAAAAAGAAATGTAACCAACCCACATTTCAGCAAGGTTATGTTGACAGAGCAAATCAACTCTTGTCCCTGACCTCCTGTTGCAGCTGGATTGCACCTCTGGCTCTGCGTACCCTTGCCCTTCCTCTGCCTCATCCATGTCCTCTTACTTGAACCTGAGGGCTATCGATGGATGTTACTTCAAAGCAGGATAATTCTAAAGTGGATATTGTTTTTGTAAGAGCATGTCTGGTTTGTCAAAAAGAAGCAATATTGTAAATATGAAAAATGAATGAACTGGATTTAGTGTTTTACTTCTGTCAGTGAAGCTCTTCATTCATTTACATTTGCTTTTTAGCTGGACAGCCACTACAGTGTGACATCTTTACATTTCAAACTATACATTAATATATATACATTAATAATTACTTCAGAGTTTGTTAACAGCAACAATAATACAAACTGCAGGTACAGTAACACTCACACAATAATATAATAATATAAACTACTGGCACTAATCAATTGTATTTGTTTGGCAGCTTTCAAAAATCCTTGGTCGCAAATCACATTTATTAGTCACTTCATTTCATGAGTATAGAAGAGTGAAAATCTTTTCTGCCTGCTCCACAACAATATGTCTGTGTATGACAGACAGAATCCAATACAACTATAACAATGAAAAATGTAGCTGTAAGCAGATGCAATCTCTGCTAGCACAAAGTCATCGCAGGTTATATGTTGCTGGAACATCTCATTTACTGTTGTAGCAAACTACCAAGTGAAATTCACCAGCACATTATTTCAAATGTTGCCAGAATATTCAATCACAGGATGCTATATATGTGTTACATATACACAGGATGTTACATATACAGGATGTTGCATGCAATGTCCCTAATAAGACAGTTATTGCCTGAACATTGGTGCTATGTAACGTTTTAGGTGTAATGTTGCAGTTGCGTTGATGCAAAGTAATGATTTAAGTGTAATTTAAAGATGGACCCGACCATTTATACATAGTAGCAAAGCTTTTGCCATGGAAATTTGGCGAACCGCTATTTTGTAGCTAATATTAGTTACTTTGTAGCAGCAAAAAAAAAGAAATGTAGCTTTTGCTCTGAGCACTGAAACAGGAGATGAGCATCTAGTGGAGACTGATGGACAGCAAATAACTTGCTGTTGGCTTCCTGTCAGTTATAAAACAAAAGATAACTAACTGTTGGTTCATAACATCATTTTGCCAGAAATACATTTTCCTGTGGCAGAGAATAGTTTACATCTCGGGCATAGATAATTAGCCCAGCTGATCAGTCCATCTCTCAATGTGTTTTTTCCAACTCTGCTCTTCTTTGCACAGAAAAACTTAAAGACATATCCTGGGGATGTGAGTGAGTTCACTGCAGGTCTGAAGCTGACCGTCCACCTTACACAACTTACAGTAGATGATGATCTATCCTTGTGGTAAGTCCAAGTCCTAAAGAGCACTCAATGTTTCTATTTCAGAGCATTTGACATTAGAACAGGAAAATCTGTACCATGCAATGGCCAGGCATCACATAAAGGTCAGATGTGGAGTACCATCGTTCCTGTTTCACTGGCCATGAAAAACTCTAATCAGAGTAAGCTAAAACCCAAAATATCAGGAAAGAATGAAAGTTTTGGGATTGACAGGCTGAATACTTTGGTCCCTTCAGGCTTTAATCAAAAATTTATGTTGTAAACCACTCTTATCACTGAATCTTCCTTAATGACATGACTGTTATTGTATTCTGGTTTTCTTTGTTAATTCCTGGATCTACTGTGCAGTCAAAACTACCAAGAAATCACATTTATATACTACGACTTTGCAACAGTAAATACATTTTGGAGGAAATGTGATGCAGCTTAAATTAAGTTTTAAAGTCACACAATGAGGAAATATTTGAATAGACAATATATTCAATAGTCTTTGTCTTGTCTCAAACTAATTTGAGCCCAATTGAAGATCTTAAGTTGTTCTCTTTTTTTTAATCTCACTGCACTTATTTAAAATTTGTTTTAAATAATCAGCTCTTTTGGGGACAGTAAAATCTAAAAGAAAACTCAGTCATCTTAGATCTATAGATCTTAAATTTGTCTCAGTGGTCAAATTTAAGTCTTTGTTGCTCCATACGGTTGTCAAGGAGAAACTTCTGAGACACCTATGAGCTCAGCAAAAAGACAAAGAAAAGATGGTTGTGGAAGACAAAATCTTCCTCTGAGATGGTGCGCTCATTTTGCACTTTAGAGTTTGATTTTACTCCCAAACAGATGTGGACAGCTGTGGACACCACAGATGCCTATTAGTTCTGTTTATACTATTTTCTGGAGTCTGCTTGGAGGTCAGTGTCCCTGCAATCTGCAGGCAACCTGCCTGAGCTTCAAGTCTGGGGAGGAGGGGGAACTCACTCCACTATTTTGAATTTGGACTGCAGTAACCATCTTTGAATGGTATGGTGTTATATATTCACCTTTAAAAAATCCTAAATTAAAAAAGTACTCTTGATGATGGAACTCCTGAATCTATTTTCTGCATTTTTATACAG
>JAJHUR010138880.1:775-13072 GCA_027495735.1 Lutjanus campechanus
GGACATTTATAAGAGATAAAAATGTGCGATTAATGTACGATTAATCACGAGTTAACTATGACATTCATGAGATTAATCGCGATTAAATATTTTAATCGATTGACAGCACTAGTTTTTTACAGTATATGTTTACATCTGGTGGGTGTTTGTATTCTCATGTGTAAAGCAACCGTAATAATCTAATAATAACCTCCAGCAATTTTTTTTTATATGCAATTGCTTTACTGTTAGCAGAATAAAGTTGGGCCAAGTGTTGTATTTAAGTTCATATACTACAAACCGTATCTGCAGAATTCTGTGTTTGGTAACACCAACAACATCTACAAATTAAGGTTTAGGTTGGACAAATAAAACTGCTTTATTAAGATTAGGGAAAGATCACTGTTATGCTTAAATATTAAAATTATCAACATTATATGCAAGTGTTGAAGGCAAAAAAGCACCCAGCACTGTTCATGCAGAGCAGGAAAGATATCCACTGTTCAGCAGAAAAAGAGAGAGCTGTAAAACTGTGGAGCTGCTTGCCCCAAAGTGAACCTCACTCTTGGCAATATAAAGCTTTTATGTGGAAACCGCGAACCCAGAGAATGAGTCAATCAAATAGCTGCCTCACAGATAGCAACAAAACTTTTTTTTTTTTTTTTTACCAGCTGCAGTCACAAAACTCAAAGAAATGTCAGTAATGAGCAGCCTCTGTGGCAAAAATGTAATTGAAACAAACAAGAACTCTGAATAAAGATCAGGAATAAGCTTGTAAAACACCTTAACAACATATTTTAATGATCGCCTTAAGAAAAGGAAAATCTTCAGCATCTACTGTCCACAACTGAGAAAAAAAAAAATAAGCCAGAGTCTTGTTTGTTGTTAGGTTAAAGATCCAATGGTTAATAATTAGGTGAAGTTATAATATTCATAATTGTTTTCACTAGTGTATAATGCCATGAAAATAAGAATTGTTGTGTTTTTGTTACCTTAAATCAAGCCCTTTATGTGTACAGAGGGTGCAGGTCCTTTTCCATGGAGACATGTTGCACTGTTGTGTTTCTACAGTCGCCCAGACCACACAAACCAAACACTGGCTCCAGACAGGGCGTTTTGCATTTTGTGCAAGTTTTGCAGCTACCACAGTTTCTCTTACATGTTTAAGGGGAGGGCAATGCAAAGTTTTTATAACCTGCAAGATGGAAGCTACTGCAGATTCCACTAATTCCTACATACTGATCCTTCAAGGCAACAAAATCATCTTTGACCGAGGTTAATGTAAGATGGCGGTTTCAGTCAAATTTCTATAAACATGTTGCGTCTTGTGCCTCGAGTCACTGAGGACTTTCTCTGTATGAAGGTTTAAAGAGACAGTTTCATGTAGGAACTATTTTCTTTCTACCGTCTGTCACATATCACGGTGCAGAGGGAAGCGTGCATCTACTCATGGACAAGAGGCTCGTCCTTACGACAGCGCGGGATGTAAATTTTAACGGCATCGTCCTCAGCTGGGCTGCGATCTCTCATACATGAGTAGATGCACGCCTCCAGCTGCACAGTGATACGGTTGGCGAGTATAGTTCGGCAGAGAGAAAGTAGTTCCTACATGAAACTGCTCACAACAAAGTCTGTGGATTATGTTGAGTACCCTGATCATGATTTCTGGAAAGAGACATTGCTGTTGAATTTTTCTTTTTCTTTTCTTTTTTTTTTCATCTTCTTTTTTTGTTTTGAGCACCACAAGCCATCTAGTTTATATTCGACCTGGCAACTCATGCCAAAAGAATCTAGATGAAGACATAGCACTATAGTGCTGGATGGATTTGGGGTTTGGGGGGAACTCTCCCTTTAATAATGCTGTAGTTGCGACAAGCAGATAATGTATAGTAAGATCAGATATTTTGGAGGAAAACAAATGAAATTTGTTACCATTGAACATTTTATTGATGTTAAATAGGCTATCAATATTTTTGTGACTAAGATAATTTCCTCCTGATGTTATTAGAGGCCGTACTTAGGGTGGGAATATTTCTCCTTCAAAGCACTGTTGCGGATTGATGTTTATAATTTCTAAAAAATACATTTTTCCCAAATTCACGAAAAAATATCTGGTCTAAAGCTTGGATTAGACTTGCTGTTCCACCATGACAGTGACACATTTTGCCTCACCGACAGGCGTGGATTTTCTCATTCTGCAGTCACATTAGCAGTAACACGTGCAAACTCTCTTCAGGCTTTCAAAGTAAAGCTCGCTAAGAAACATTTCAGATAGTGGTCACAGTTTGGTAAGGTTTAGGCACCAAAAATACTTGGTTAGGTTTAGGAAGACATGATGGTTTGGGCTAAAGTACTTGCTTACTTAAATCAAGTTAGACTGTGTGAAAGTCCTGTTTCATCCATCCATCCATCCTGGTATTACACCTCCATACATGTGTGTACTTGTCACACCTAGGCAAGGCAAAAGGTGACACTGTCACAGTATCCTCTAGTCCAGCCCTTCCCAAATATAGGAATGCCAAGAAATCAGAAAATCTTCTGCGGCCCACCCAAACCTTAAAAGCCTTTAATCACAACTCTGCTCAATACACAAGACTGATTATACCAATGATGAGATGTAAGATAGATTCTGGTGTTAATGTGACTGTCACCAAATATATAATATAAGTCAGATAAATTAAAATCAGCAAGTAATTTAATCCCATTGTTTTATCTGATTAGTTCTGATTACACTTATTAGATATAATGATTAGAATTATTCCTAAATATTTTATCATGATTTTTTAACATAGTATTTTATTCCCCAGATTTATTTTTCATGTGTTATATCCTGCCCTGTCGATGTTTCTGTGTATTGTTTGTGTTTGATTATAAAATTGAAGCTTAAAAACTTTTTTTTTTTCATGACCTCTCAAAGCCCACCTGCAGGGCCTTCGCGGCCCACACTTTGAGAATCACTGCTCCAGTGGATCAGCGGGTCTGTTACACGCTTTGGCATCAGACCAGGTTGAAATAAAATATAATTTCTAAAATGCTCTATTAATAAGGCTATGAAGAGCAATGTTCGTGTCCTTTGGAGTGAAAATACAGAAAGAAAGGCTCCCATCAGCTCAGGGAGAAAACGACCATCTATGGACTAAATGTGTGAATTATTATAATGTATGCATACAATTCATGCATTTTGTATTTTCCAGACTTTTTTTTAAATCTTATGTTATATGCCACATTTGAACAAATGAAATAATGGCTCATAGAATTCAGAATTAAAGCATATTGAAATGAGCAATTCTGAAACGGGGACACAAATACCTTGATTGTGGTGCCGTAAATGCCTTTGTTTGTGTGTGTGTGTGTGTGTGTGTGTGTGTGTGTGTGTGTGTGTGTGTGTGTGTGTGTGTGTGCCAGCCTGAGCTGTAGCCCTGAGCATCAGTTATCAGAGAGAGGTCACTGTCACACACAAGGTGATTCCTCTTCCAAGATTAGAGCTCAGTATTTAGGAGACCACGTTGTGCTTCTGACTGCAGCCTGATTAAGATTTAACTTGTGGTCCTTTTCCAGAGACTGAGGGTTGGGGTCAGGGTGGCGTGATGATGAATATACTGTCTGCGTGCATAGAATATCCTTCATTATATACTGTATACGAAAGTAGGATAGAGACTCATTAGAGAACATATGGCGCCAACCAGCCTGAGATAGTCTCTGTAACACCATTTGTTTGTGTGCTGTGACATTTAAGGCCCCTGACAATACATACATTGTTTCTCCCGGCCCACTGCTTGCTCCATCATAGACAGAAAAACAGACATCTCAAGGTTGCTCTTGCCAGGAAGATTATGACAATAGCTGTTACCTTGGGATAAACTGTTATATCCTAAAATCTAAATTTAAGCTCAGTGAAGGCTGCAGACCACTTCATTCTGTGAGTCATTTTATGTGGACATTTATCTTCTGTCTACGAATAATCACAGATGGATTAACAGCACTTGGCAGTGACACCGGCAGTCTGGGGAAATGTACGAGTCCAAGAGCAGCGATTTTTGTGTTATACATACAACACAGTAATACTATTGTTCATGTTGAAGTTTGGCACTTTTTACACTTAATGCTTAAGTTGAAATCTGTATTATTTGAGAGCCACTTCGCAAAGAATAACCATGATTCGTGAGCAGACACTCAGAAGTGTTGCTTGTTACTGACAAACAAATACACAGAGCCCCGTCCAAGCTCTATTTTAGTTTCTAGTGTTCTAACCCTCCAGACCCACTGAACTATCCGTGGCTCTGCTCTGCCGTATTTATTAAACCCAAGAGGAGAATTGGTGCAGCATGTGAAAGGTTTGTGGGGAAACTCACTGAAACATTAAATCAGGGTGGGAAATTAGCACCAGCCACCAGCCAAACGCTGGTAAAATATGAAAGTGGCTGGTAGATTTCAGACACAAAATAATGATTTGTGGGAGAATGTGAACATTAATCTGTCAGAGGCTGGTAGATGTTCACATTTTTTTTTAATTTCCCACCCTGATTAACCGCCCTGTCTCCTAGAAATTAGGTTTATATGCAACTAATGTGCAACAGCAAATCTGATTTTGAGTGAATCATAATGCCGACTGAAATACTTTTCTATTAACATAATAAGAAAATGTTGTTAATTAACATGCCTGGCAATGTCACCGACAATGTATTTCATTTGTCTTCTGCCAAAATAGGCAGTCTTGCAATACACTATCAGCTAGCAGTGACTACAGCATGATTCAGAATCAGCAGTGTGTGACATGAGGATTTAAGTCAGACGGACAAGTACTTCTGTTGCCAAACCCTGTCTGAAGAGACAGTATTTGCCTTTTTTGTTGCAGGAGTCTGGATGTGAACCCTGGACTCTGGTGTTAAAGTCCTGCACTTTGTATGCCAGTCTAGTATCTGAACTGTTACTTCAGAGCAACACGCAGTGGTGGACGGTAACGAAGTACATTTACTGAGTACTGTACTTCAGAACATTTAAATGTATTGATATTAGAAAATGTGCTTTGTAATTTGTACTTTTGAATACATAAGTATTTTTAAAAGCATGCACTCTAGAACTTTAACTCGAGTAAAATTTTGACTAAGCAGCTTTCACTTGTAGTTTAGTAGCATTTGACCAGGAGTATCTATATTTTGACCCAAGTACTGAGGTTGAGTACTTTGTCCACCACTGGTAACATGTGAATGTGTCTTGACATTGTCTTGCTGAAATAAGGAGGGACATCGTTGAAAAAGACTGCATAAAACAGCATGTGTGACTCCAAAACCTGAATGTACTTTTCAGCATCAGTGGGAGCTTCACACATGTGACAATTACCCATGATGCCATCACAAACACTGGCTTTTGAGGTTAGCGCCGGTGACAATCTGGATGGTCCTTTTCTTCTTTAGCCCAGAGGACACAACATCCATGATTTAAAAACAAAAACAAAAACAAAAAAACAATCTGAAATGTGGATTCGTCAGACCACAGCACACTTTTCCACTTTGCGTCAGTCCGTCTCAGATGAGCTTGAGCCCAGAGAAATCAGTTGTTGACATATGCTTTTGCTTTGGTAGAGACTGCTACAGTAGAGACCTGAACCCATGTAGACCATGTAGTATCCTTTACACAATTATGTGGGTTTTTGAAGCAGTTTCTAATGCAGTGCTGTCGGAGGGGGTCAAAGGTCACAGGCATCCACTGTCGGTTTTTGGCATTGCCTCTCTGAATCTTTCACTGATATTATGGACTGTAGATGGTGAAATCCCCAAATTCATTGAAAATGGGTGTTATGAAACATTGTTCTTAAACTGTTGGACTGTTTGCCCATGCACTTTACCACAAAGTGGCGAATCTCACCTCATCCACTGTTGTGAATGACTGAGCCTTTGAAAGATGCCCCGTTAATACCCAATCATGATGCTATCACATGTTACCAATAAACCTGTTTATATGTAGAATGTTCAGAGCAAGTGTTTTTTGAGCATTCCATATCTTTCTCAGTCTTTTGTTGGCAACTTTTTTGATACATGTTGCAGGCATCAAATTCAGAATGAAAAAACAAGTATCAGTTCAAGCATGAAATATCTTGTCCTTGTACTGTACTCAACTGAAAACAAGTTGAAAAGTATTTGCAAATCATTGCAGTCCATTTTTATTTTGTCTTTTGGAATATAAAAACACTCTAATCTCTAGGAGGCAGGGCTGTGATTAAATGTGGTTTCAATACAGCGTATGTTGGACATATAATGTGCAGGCTATGCAACACTAGCTAAAATAGGCTAATTGTTTTGTACAGCATAGAATCAGCTTGTGTTTCATGTCAGGAATGAAACCCACAAGACCATAACAGAAACTCAGAAGACTCCCCCAGCAGGCAATGTGAAATTGGTTTTGGGCACAGGACTACATTAAAAATGACTCATCCTCAGTTTTAGCCATTTTTTCCTCATGTAACTCCAACTGAAGGACAGCCTTGTTAGAAATTCTGTGACCCTCAGGCTTTGGCCAGCATTTCAAAACCCAGTGGATGAATTAAAAAAAAAACAAAAAAACATACAGTTAAAAACAAGCCTGCTTCGCTGCTGCTTACATATTGCAGGCAAGTTTTAGCACAACAGCGGTGATAAGCAGAGTCATCCTCAATGGGCAAATGCACACTGCTGGGCTGTTGCTCACTGTTTTACACTTGTGGACAGGACCCAAAACAAATCCAGCAGGCAGGACAGGTGAGGTCAAAAGACTCTTTAGTCATAAGTCCTTTGGGGGGTGGAATCAAGCAACAGAACCTGGCAAGCTAGTCATATAGAAATAAGCAGGCAGACTGAATATCAGTAACAGCACAGAGGCGAGGAACAGAACCTGCCAAGTAACATCATCTGTCCAAGAAGTTAGGTCTCGACTACACATATGCATTTCATTTTTTAAATGACCACCAACATATTTGACATACAACTACAAACAGGAAATGGAGAATAGAAAAAACAATAACAAAAAAAAAAACTTGGTCCACTGTCAGAAACAACCATCAGAGCAAAATGCTAACTTATTTCTTTGGATAGCATTATTAATTATCTAATGCATTGTCACCTGAAAAACAAAAAAAAAAAATGAAATTCACATTGTCTAAAATGAAAATATATACTTGTCTTCATGATGAAGAGGCAGATTTAATCCCCAATACAATCCACATTAGTACTTAAAGGAACAGTCCACCCTAAAATCAAATAAGTACATATTTTTCCCCTGGCCAACAGTGCTATTTATCCATCTAGACTTTTTGGTGAGATATTAGCTGTAGAAACGAAGGTTGTTCCAGTAGATTCTACAGTAGTTCTGGTAGATTCTGCTGCACAAAGAAAGTAGTTCCAACATGAAACACTGAAAAGAAAGAAAACGCTGCCTTTGAGTTTTTCAAATGTATTTTTTGGTCCTTAGAGCACCACAAGTCAAGTGCCATTTTATCCCTTTATATTGGAGTGCATGACAGCAGACATCTCTATCTGATATCTCCAAAACTCTACAAATCACACCAAAAATAGTCTAGATGAATAAATAGCACCACAGGCCAGGGGGAAAATATGTATTTTTGATTTTGAGGTGAACTGTCCCTTTAAAAGTTTATTTAACATCCTTTCATTCTGGTATACTGTAATTTAGTTTTCTGTCACCTCAAGTAAACATAATTTTAATCCCAGTATAAAATAGTTTCAATAAATCGTCATTCAAACCTCCCTTTTTTAGTTTTATTTGCCTGTCAATACAAAAGTAGATGGAGACCTTGGTCTTAGTATGAACCCCTTTCAAAATAAATGTTAGTAAATATAATTCAAACTTAGACTTTACCATTTGTAGCCTACATAATCTAAAATAAAAAGTGTTCATGTTCATTTGAACATTACATGTTACAAATAGTTATAGCACATGATTTGGCTCAGGGCACATTGCTCACGGCATATTAGCAGGTGACAGTGGGAACAAGCAGAGTGTCCCTGCCTCAAACCACAGTCTGTGAGACTTTAATTTAGAACAGAGCCTCAATAAGTAGTTCCATTATTAAAACTAGGTGGAATGGGTGTTTTTGACTGGGGGTCCCCCACTGGTATTTAAAAAGCCAGAGCCAATATATATGAAGTCATTTGGAACAAATTGAGTGACAAAGTCATGAAAAACTGGAATGTTAGAATAAATGACCAAAAATATACCTCTGGGGTCTGAGTGCGCCCCAGGAATTAGGATTAAGGTTCAGGAAAAAAAAGTCCACTCAATGTTTTACGATATTTTTCCATTCACATGCAAAAATGACACAATATGCTCAAAGAAGCATGCTACGCAAGTAGGTGGCGATGAAGTGTACAATGGTACAGCAGCTTATTCTGACTGATATGTCTGTTTCTTGTTGGGCAGCTTCCCCTAGTGGACATTGTAGGTATGACGGGAGAAGTATAAGGAGCAACAGAGGCCTTGTTTAAAGGATGGCCAAACAAGCTATGAAGCACAGGACTTTCACCCAGGAGATCTGGATTTGAGTCCTGTGTGAAACGACAAGTACATGAAGAGTTATT
Organism: Lutjanus campechanus; assembly: GCA_027495735.1. Lineage (NCBI taxonomy): Eukaryota > Metazoa > Chordata > Actinopteri > Lutjaniformes > Lutjanidae > Lutjanus > Lutjanus campechanus. The sequence continues at coordinate 9,325 of JAJHUR010138880.1, forward strand.
CAAAATTTTGAGTAACTTGAATAAATGTCGTTATGGATGTGACATCTGGCGCATCACTTCCGTTGCGTGAGTGATGTCACTTCTGTAGTTACTTTAACCCAAACCTCGATCTTTTCCAAATAGGTTCTGTGCCTAAACCTGACCAAACAGCAACTGTTTTACAATGTAAATTATGTGTGTCATGTGAGTTATGTCACTGCTCGAGTGACGTCACTTCCGTCACATGACATATATAATGGAGTAATCTCAACCCAAACCGCAGTCTTTTCCTAACCCTTACCAAGTAGTAGTAAACCTAGCCAAACTGCGACTGTTTTACAATGTAAATCACATGTGTAATTTCACATGAGTTATACCACATGCCCTACATAACGTAGTTAAGGTCTAATAAAACCTGTCTCAACCTACTCTGGCATTTAGGTGTGAGGATGAGTTGTAGAATGATATGGGCATAACAGAATTGTAGAAAGTGTGCATCAGGAGCACAAAATCTGCTTGTCCATGAGCATATGCAGATTTCACAGTGGGACAGCCCCGAGCCCTAACGGACATATCGTGAATGTGTGGCAAAGTCTGTGAAACCTTCTGGGTGGACACTGGAACTGGGCCATTAAGAGACAGAAAATGTTGTGCCAGAGGGTTGAAAGAAAGATGGAGATGTCACACTGTGAAACCGCTGGTGGTCAACTTCTGCAGGCCAGTGATTGTAGAGCTGTAGATTGTCCTCAGGTCTTGTAAAGGAAAGCAAGAGCAGGCTGGTGGGGGGAAGAAAAAGAAGGTCAACAGAACCACACACTTATTTAGCTTTGCTGGACTCAGAGTTCTGGTTTAGGTTAGGTTCTTTGGCTCCACTGGTGACCTGCTGTCTGTCTACCAGCAGTACCTGTTCAACAACTGTATACACTGTTGAGTTTGATTTCAACCCTGTCTGTTAACTAAATGACACTGAACTGAACAATCTTTCAAAAGAAAGATATGTTTCTATTCAGCAAATCAAGGGAGCCTTAAGGCGCTCTTGAGTATAAGAAAAACGATCAATAACTTGAAACATGCAGTAGTTAGAGCAAGGAAGAAAAGTTTTTTTTAAAGAACCGCATCCATCTCTCCAAGTCACATATCTTCACAGGAGGAAAACGCAGAATCAGAATAAATGGCAGCAAACCCGTTCAATATGTCCTTCAGTTTACTAAGACTAGTTGAACACGACAACTCCAAGCAACCTGTCATCAAAACCACAAAAGGGGCTAAGACAGCTGTGTTAAGGTACTTTGAAAAAACTAGCATCAAGCAAGAAATGCAAGAACAGCAGCTGCCCCCAGCAGCCCAACAAACAGCTCAGTGTACAAAAAGAGCGATTCTTGGGGTTGATGTACAATTCCACTGACAATTAAATGAGGTTCAGGTATGGGTGAGCCAGGCATTCAGAGAGGGACACTGCAGACCTGAACACAATGAGAGAGATGCAACATAGATGTATTTACATAGATGCCGCATTGGCCTTTAGTTAATACATCAGTGTGCTGCAATATTGGTTCTGTTAAACTGGCCAATGAACAAATAGTATATATAAACACCAGTTATTCTGGTTAAAAGCACAAAACATTTCTCAACTAATTTCAATGAGTTGTTCATTCAAGGACTCAAAATCTATGTGAATTATGTTAGAAAAGAAAAACAATTTTCCTAATCATTAAAATTCAGTTAAGAAATGTAAGAATGCTTCTTATCCTTATTTGTCCACAGGCCAGCCTTGACCAATATGGCAGCAACGTTGATGTTCCGCAGCAGTTGGCCGAAGCGATCAATGTAGCGACTGCGTATTATGTGTCTATGGACATAACATGCATGTTACCCAGAAACTTAAGGATACCCAGCCCACTCTCTTTCTCAGGTCGTCAAATTCTAATGTTTTGTCTCACCCCTGTAGCATCTGTGTGAGATGCCAACCCCCATCAGGTGAGTATATTGCAGATTGAAACCAACTTGCTTCACCCTCCCCTTCCAAACTACGGTGGTGGCAAAACTCAAAAATGGCCGTATCTAGAACCAGTGTTTGGTTGTCAATTGTGGGCTACTGTAGAAACATGATGGTGCAACATGGCGCCCTGCTCAGACAAGGACCTGTGCCCTCTGTAGGCTCATTCTAAGGTAAACAACACACAGCAATTCTCATTTTCAGATGTTTATACACTAATGAAAACACACTCGTGAATATTCCACTTCTGGCAATAGATCCCTGCAAATCTTTCACACTAGATCTTTAAAAGGCTTTCTGGCAGCATCTCAAACAGACTCTACAGGGTACCTTGTGCATCAGTATGAGATGCCAAGGGATGTGACAAACAAGTGGGCATTTGACAACCTGGGATGAGAATGGGTTGGGACACCAAAGACGCTGTTCAAACTATGACACTCCTGCTGCTTCTTTTTCTGCTGCGCTTCTTTTGGAACAGCTTTATCAGCCTTATTGCCGCTTTCTAGACTGGAATTTGTCCCACCTAGCTTTGCATTTAGTATGGGAAAAACAGAACAGATTTATTTTCTGGCTCACAGAGATGCTCACTTGTGGCTAAGTGTAAATTTAAGTGTGTCATATTGTATTTACCAGATTTGAAACACATCAAATGACAAGTGTAAGTGGAGCAATTTGAAATGTCAAGAAGTTCCAGTCCAATTCCATTTTTGTTGTTGTTGTTATCAAACATTCACCACCTCTTATGGGATTATGCATTGTTGCTTGCATGATGTTGTGAACTTAATGGCTCAAGGCACAAATGTCCAACTGGACTCAAGGATGAACTGATTAAATGTTGGTGGTCAAGGGTCAGGTGCTTGTAACAGCCTGGTCTCTCCAAAAGGTGTGTGAATAACACGTCAGTCTCATAAGTCATTTCTTGTGTCATAACAATGTCTTTTTATGCCACTAGGCCGGCAACAGCCGTGGCAATAAGTTGGATAGTTTGGTGGGGTTGTCCATCTGCCTTTACATCCATTTGCCTGAATGCAATACTTCAAGAAAGCCTGGGGTCAGTTTCTTCAAATTTGGCACAAATGTCCTCTTAAAGTCAAAGATAAACAAATTAGACTTTGGTGGTCAAAGGTCAAGGCCACTATGACCTAGTGTCCGGCCCATTCTGGTGAAATATCTCACGAATGTCTTGAGGAAATTTCTTCAAATCTGGCACAAATGTCCACCTGGACTTGATGACCCCGATTCAATTTTGGATGTTCAAAGATCAAGTTTAGTGTGGCATCACGTCCATCCCACGCTTGTGAACGTGATATCTCAGAAATGCCTTGGGGAGGGATTTATTCAAATTTGGTACAAATGTCCACTTGGACTCAAGATGAACTGCTTCGATTTTGGTGGTCAAAGGTCACTGTGACCTCACAAAACACATTTTTCACCATAACTTACGAATTCAAATGCTAAATATGACAAAATCTCACACAAATATCTAGGAGAACTTTAGCAGTGCTGGATGGTAACTACTGTACTTATATGTGACTTGTAATTAAATTACAAAAGAAATAAAAATGTAATCTGCTATAGTTACTGCCAAAAAAAATATGTAATTACTAATAAAAGTGTTGATTACAAAGAGGTTGCATCAAAATATTATTTTCAGGTTGCCTGGCGGGGATCTGCACTCTACTGGTGTTTTTTTTGTCTCTCAGCTCAATGAGTGTAGTCTGACTGGATGCCAGTAAGCAACATGCTGTGGTTGATGTATTGTTGAGTCACGCC
>JAJHUR010138880.1:13092-27692 GCA_027495735.1 Lutjanus campechanus
GTTGTTATCAAACATTCACCACCTCTTATGGGATTATGCATTGTTGCTTGCATGATGTTGTGAACTTAATGGCTCAAGGCACAAATATCCAACTGGACTCAAGGATGAACTGATTAAATGTTGGTGGTCAAGGGTCAGGTGCTTGTAACAGCCTAGTCTCTCCAAAAGGTGTGTGAATAACACGTCAGTCTCATAAGTCATTTCTTGTGTCATAACAATGTCTTTTTATGCCACTAGGCCGGCAACAGCCGTGGCAATAAGTTGGATAGTTTGGTGGGGTTGTCCATCTGCCTTTACATCCATTTGCCTGAATGCAATACTTCAAGAAAGCCTGGGGTCAGTTTCTTCAAATCTGGCACAAATGTCCACCTGGACTTAAGGATGACCCGATTCAATTTTGGATGTTCAAAGATCAAGTTTAATATGGCATCACGTCCATCCCACGCTTGTGAACGTGATATCTCAGAAATGCCTTGGGGAGGGATTTATTTAAATTTGGTACAAATGTCCACTTGGACTCAAGATGAACTGCTTCGATTTTGGTGGTCAAAGGTCACTGTGACCTCACAAAACACATTTTTCACCATAACTTACGAATTCACATGCTAAATATGACAAAATCTCACACAAATATCTAGGAGAACATTAGCAGTACTGGATGGTAACTACTGTACTTATATGTGACTTGTAATTAAATTACAAAAGAAATAAAAATGTAATCTGCTATAGTTACTGCCAAAAAAAATATGTAATTACTAATAAAAGTGTTGATTACAAAGAGGTTGCATCAAAATATTATTTTCAGGTTGCCTGGCGGGGATCTGCACTCTACTGGTGTTTTTTTTGTCTCTCAGCTCAATGAGTGTAGTCTGACTGGATGCCAGTAAGCAACATGCTGTGGTTGATGTATTGTTGAGTCACGCCACCTGCTGCTGCCATCTCTAAGCCACTTGTGTTTTCTGGTAGGAAACCAGCAGTCAATATAACATGTACCAGCCACTGATAGACTACCAGGGCCATAGCAGTAAGCAGCCATGCTAGCAGTTTATTTATAGAAGTAATATTAGCCTGTCTTAGCCTTGACAGTTGTCCCGGGTCTGCACTGTGCTGTCAGAGTTCACCATACAGGCCCTGACAGTTATTTGAAACACTTGGATGTTTAAACAAATACATGCCGTCTGTGGAGCAAATTCACCTTTTCTCCTCCCTCTCTCACATTTCACTTAATTGGATTTCCTTCTTCTTTTCCTCTTTGCTCCTTAAGCAATTTGTCAGCGTGAAGGCTTTCAACAGTATAATTGTATAGACGAAAGCAGCTCGGGCTCCGTGCTCATAGAGGAGGATTGATATCCATGTGAGTCATTTTCTATTTACTGTCAGGTTGTGGGCTGAGAAGTCTAGGGAGTTAATGCGGATGTCTAGTATGTGTACGGTGACAGGCAGGGGGGAGTTAGGACGGGAAGAAGAAGGGGGAAAATTGGAAGGCAAGATAGTGGTGGGATGACAAAGGGGACTGAGGGCAGAGCAGAGGAAATCTGGGGGAAAAAGCTAAGAGATAAAAGTAAAGAACAAAGAGAAGCAGAACTCAAGTTGAAAGAGGACTGGGAGAATATCAGAAGCAGACGGTATGGAGAATACGGAGGACAGATGAGACAGGCACCATGTCAGGGGCTGGATCCTCCGAAGTCTGCATTTCTTGGCTGAATATGCTGTAACAAGCTGATGGGGTCTTTCCCATTTCAAATACTTTTTTAAACTTTTTTTTTTTTACATGCAGCTCAGAATTGCAGCCTTCTTAAATTTGTCCTCTGTCCTTTGCAGCCCTCAGTACCCCAGCATCCACAGTGCACTGATCAGTACTTTTTTTTTTCCCAGCAGCCATTTTGGCATGAAATAGTAGAGTAAACACAGGTGCTACCAATGATGCTAATTAACGTTCTATTCCATTTGGGTCAGATTGGCTCACTGGAAAGGCCCTGTTACATTAAACAGAATGGAAAACACCTGTGTTTACCCTTCTATTCCATATCAATATGGCTGTCACGAAAAAAGGCTGTTGTTAGATGGAGTGTTCAGGTATTCCTTGTCAACTCATGAAGTTTGTTTTATTATTTGCTGGATCCCACGAGTTTAAAGGGTTAAGACTTGGTTGGTGTTTAGGGTTTGCATTAACTTTAGATTTGGGTAAGGGTAAAGGGCTGTCCACACCATGGACTATAACCACACCACAACTACTATAAAGCTTTGATTTGGACTCCACTATCCACTTGAATTAAAATAATTTTTATAATTATATTTATATAGTTACAGTCCTTGGTGGTGACAGCCCTTGAGGCTCAGGCATTTAGTTGTAATGGGTAGGGTTTGGGAAAGGGGCCAGGGCAGCGGCCTGTGACCTGTGGCTTGGGAGCTGCATGCTCTCCAGTGGCTTCCTGTGGCTTTGACAAAAGATTAAATGGAAATGAGTAACAGCTATTTTAGCTTTCACATAACACTGCTGTAGGCTTAAAGTGATTCGTACGTCCTGCAACTGTAAAAATGCGTAGTCTGTACACCAAATTAAAAATACATGTTCTAATATTTTATCAACTAAGTTGTGCCTCAACCCATATTTATAGATTGGCACCTTTTCCGCTAAATTTTGCTAGTGGCTAGTCTTGAATTTCTCATGGCTAGCTATGGATGCTAAATGCAAAAAAAAAAAAAGGTTTAAGGGGCTGGTTGAAGGTTAAGACTTGATTTTAAGGTGAAGGTTAGAATCAGATTTAGGTTAGGCACTTGTGATCGGTAGGGTTAGGGTTATGGTAAGGTTAGGTTTAAAGAGTACTGAAAATCTGTACTCAAGTACTAGTACTGTTACATTGCTAAAGTATTACTCAACTAAAAGTAAAAGTACAAAGTATTCAGCACAAAAACTACTCAGAGTATTTGTTACTTTTAAATGTTGACTGTTGTCACAGTCTACTCTTCAAACTAGGGTTGCAAATTTTGTGTTTTCCTGTTATGTGCCACTGTGTGTGTGCTTGCTCTCCTCTGCCCAGGTACTGCACCTTCCCCCTCTGTGCAGATGCAGTGATTGGCAGCACCTGCAGCCACTCTGCAATCAGGGCCTGGGTGCTTAAAAGTTGGGAGAGTGCAGCCAGTCAGGGTCAGTGGGCCATTCGGCGGACAGAGATCTGCATCTCAGAGCCAATATCACTGAGGAGTAGGAGTTCTGGTTGAAGACAAGCAATATACTAGTGTAGATGCTCATTCAGCAGGCGTAGCTTTTGTAGATATATAGAATTCATGGGAGAAAACAACAGAGGTACAAGGGATAGAGAGATACAGTATTAAATTCATAACAGCCTGCAATTAGAGAAGCTCTAGGAAATGCAGTATACCACTCAGCATTGAACATAATGAATGATAATATACAAACAATAATAAGGAGGAGACCAATCAGCTGGATCGTGTGTGGAGAACACTTTATTTAGGTTTTTATGTTCATGCAATTTTGCGTTGAATGCAGGGTCAAAGGGGAGGAGAACCAATGTGGTTGTCCCAGGCCTGGGTCTGTGGAGAGAGAATTTGGGGGGTAAAAAAAGGATTTTTGGGAAAAAGAAGAAGGGGTTGGAGCAAGTCAGGGAAATTGTTCAGTGTAGGTGGTGGATGAGGAGGATAGGGGAACAAGGATATTGGAAAGAAAGGAACAACTATTGAGAGGCGGATGAGCGGGTGCGTTTAGGGAAGGAGGAAGGGGTGTGGGTGAAGGTAGGAGAAAAAAGAAACTGGATGTTGCAGAAATGTATTTTTTTGTACGAAGGGTTTGGACAATTTCTCGGATTTGAAGTTGAGTACTGTGTTGGAGAGAATGTGTGATGGGTTTGTAGTATAAGGTATCTGAAAGTTGTCGGTTTGCTTTGACTAAGTACTGTTGCCGGTCCATGATTACAACTTTGGATCCTTTATCTGCTGGTTTAATAGCAGTGTTGGGGTTGGTAGACAAGTGATGGAGGGCCCTGCGTTCGGCCCCCGACAGATTATCAGGGATATCTGCCGGGGGTTGAAATGTCCGCAGGGCCTGGTTATCTAGAGCAATAAGTGAGCAGGTATAGGGTTTGAGTTGGGAAGGCGTAGAGTTAGCTAGTTATGGGTAGGGTTAGGGTAAATCTCCAGGAAATGAATGCTCTCTGCAGTGAGGGAAACACAACTGTGTGTTTGTGTGTGTGTGTGTGTGTGTGTGTGTGTGTGTGTGTGTATGTATGTGAACGCCTAGAGGTATTTATCTATATTTATCTAGGCCTATATTGATCTACATTTCTATTATATATTAGGTTTTTATCTTGTGCCCACAGGCAATCTCTGCTGTATAAGATAATCACTGGCGGACCTGGAAGTAAAGCAGGTAGACAGGCCTTTTTCCACAGCAAACATTTTGACTTGTCACAACAGTAGAAGCACAGGTGTTACCAATAACATTTACGATGACTCTGTCCTATTCAAGTGCAGTAAGCCATGACAGTGTGACAGTGAGCCAATAAGCAGCTAAATGGAATTCAGCTATTATTAATTTTTATTATTTACACCTGCGCTTTTCCTAATGTGACTTGTCAACATGTCCTGTGTGAAAAGACTCATTAAATACTGAAACTTGTGAGAGATCATTTATGTCATTTATGCCAGGCATAAATGGTTAGTGTTGTTCTTGTTAGACACCTTTGTAAATATATTAATTGTGACTCACAGGGCAGTACTCAAAAACTCAATATATATTTACCATCAAGCTATCATGTACTGTATTTAAAGGTCCAGTGTGTACGATTTAGGGGATCATTTGGCGAATATAGAAGGAATGGAATATTCATGCATATGTTTCCTTAGTGTTTAATCATTTGAAAATAAGAACTGTTATGTTTTTGCTAGTTTAGAACGAGCTGGTTATAAGGAAAGGTCTTCCTCTGTGGAGACTGCCATGTTGAACTGCCATGTTTCTACAGTAGCCCAGAAAGGACAAACAAGATACTGGCTCTTGAAAGGACCTTCCGTAGTTTTGTATTCAGTTAGTTGCAATCTACAACCTCACCACCAGATGGTACTAAACCCCAAAGACTGTGGTACTGTTTCTATACTTTGATTGATATTTAAGAGTAATCCCGATAATAAGCTTCTTAAAGCAAAAAGAATTCATGAATTAACTGATTAGTCATTCTATGTGATAGAAAATTAATTGCAGCAATTTTGATAATGAATTGTTTGAGTCATATTTTAACAAAAATCCCTTAAATCAACTGGCTCGAGCTTCTCAGATGTGAATATATGTTGGTTTCCTTGGTCTTCTATCTAAGAACATATCTTTGGGTTTTGGACTGTTCATCAGACAAAACAGACATTTCAATGAATCAATAATAAAAAATAATTATTAGATGCCAACATCTGAGGTGGAGGAGGAACAAATTGTCTGAAGGCAGCATCCTTACATGGATTGAGTCACTGATCGAGGACACTGAGTTTGTCATTTCTGCCTAAATGCCTGATCGGTCCCAGTTGTATCTCAAGGGTCCAGTCTGGCTTTGGCTGATATTCTGTTATTTAATTGGGCTTGATTGGAAAGGGCTCCTGTTCAGTGATTCATTTGGACGGCTCAGCCAGCAGAGGTGAAAAACTGCCTACTCGCAGGCTGCTGACGCCGTCAGTGTCAGTTGCAGATAGCAGCTTAAGGCTTACTAAACCGGAATGCATTCCTGCGATTAAAACAGAGTTTATGCCTTACACTTGCAAAATAGCAGCTACTATTTTACTTTTTTTTTTTCACTTCACTTCAGACTTACTGGAAATTTCACAGCTTCACTTCGTCACTGACATTTCTGGACTTGGCGTTACAATAATACTCAGCTTTGACAGGCTACCCACTCAGGCTTTACTAGTGTGGGTCTTGGACTGTCTGGTGATTGAATTTTGGGACCTGATCAAATCCCTGTAAAAGAGAAAGTGAAAGAGTCAAGAGAGCTTATGGCGTGATGTTCTCAAATCATTTAGAAGTACTAATTGTGAAATTAAGTGATTTTAGCACAAAGATCAAACTTAAAATGAATTGAGTGGTACAAAGTCATAAAAATGAGTACTTCTCATGTAAATAGCCCAACGCTTTTAGCATGTCATGTCTACACAGTTCAAGCTTTTCATATGTCATGTAATGCTGTTTAGTCCAGTGCATTTAATGAGTTTTAATCATGGTAACAATGGACAGATGGCCTTTGTCATCACGGTGGTCTTTGTCATGGTTAACGTTGTGAGGTGGTCACAGTTTGGTTAGGTTTAAACACAAAAACTACTTAGTTAGGTTTAGGGAATGATCATGGTTTGGGTTAAAATAAGAAGCCTGCAATAAAAGCAAGTTAAGTTGCACACTAATTATGTAACATAAATTAATCTACATGCTTAAGTTAAAATAAGTCAGTGCGAGCTTTTGATTTTACACAGGGCATGCCCTGCAATCTCCTGGGTTAAAGTCCTGTATTTGTTTGGACTTTCTCACTCTTAGGTCACCAAGTCATATGACATTTATGTGTGAGATGGCATGAAATGACATGTGAAAAGCAAACTGGAATTACACTGGTTGTGTGCTTCCACCAACCAGTCAAGTTGCAGTTTACATCAATTTCATTTGTGTCAAAATTAGTTTATGAGTTAGTGAGTTGTGGCCAAAGATGTGTTTTATCAGGGCACAGTGAGCTTGACCTCCATAATCTAATCAGTTCATCCTTAAATCCAAGTGGACATTTGTGCCAAATTTGAAGAAATTTCCCCCACGTGCTCTTGAGATGCAGCATCCTTGACATTTGACCACCAAAATCTAATCAATTCATACTAGAGTCCAATTGGACATTTGTGCCATGTTTGAAAAAAGAAAATCCCCATGCATTCTTGAGATATTGCATTCATGAGAACGGGACGGACATTAGGTCACAGTGACATCGACCTTTGACCACCAAGGTCTAATCAGCTCATACTTGAGTCCAAGTGTACATTTGTGCTAAGTTTGAAGGAATTCCCTCGCTGTGTTTTTGAGATACTACATTCACAAGAGTGGGGCAGACATTAGGTCACATTGACCTTTACCATTGACCACTAAAATCTAACCAGTCGATACTTGAGTCCAAGTGGATGTTTGTGCTACATTTGAGAAATTAACCCCTAGGCATCCTTGAGATATCACGCTCACGAGAAAGGGATGGACATTAGGTAATAGTGATCTGGACCTCTGACCACCAAAGTTTAATCAGCTCATTCTTGAGTCCAAGTCCACATTTGCACCAAAGTTGAAGAAATTTCCTCAAAGCATTCTTGAGATATCGCACTCATGATAATGGGACCCTTGAGCACAGTGGCCTTGACCTTTGGACACCAAACATTTGTGCCACATTTGAAGAAATTCGCCCAAGGCATCAATGAGATATAGTGTTCACGAGAACGGGGTGGACATTAGGTCACAGTGACCTTGACATTTGATCAGAAAAGTGTAATAAAGTCATTCTTAAGTCTAAGTGGACATTTGTGCCAAGTTTAAAGGAATTCCTTCAAGGCATTATAGAGACTTCATGTTCACAAGAATGGGATGGAAAGACAAATGTATGGACACAAAATGACTTAAGACACTGCCGTGTTGGAGAGACCAGGCTGGTACAAGCATGCTTCTGTGGCACCAAGTATTTAAGTTTCGTTTCTTTCTTTGTAGTTTGTCTCAAGATATCTGCTGCTCTGCACCTCTGTGTTTTTCCTACCCAAATCTATGCAACACACTAAAGACACACCCAAACAGGGAATGAATGAGCCAGAAAGGGGGCAGAAAAGAAAGGAAGAGTGGAGGACTGACTGGAAGAAGATCTTAATTAAGATTAGGCCAGAGTCACTGCTGTGTGTCACCAGCTGGCTTTGTGTATCCTCTACATGACTTCATCTCTTTCTCCCCTTCTTCCCCTTTCTGTTTCTTCTCCCCTTCTTCCCCTTTCTGTTTCTTCTAACACTCTTCTCTTTCATTCTATCCTTCCTCCCACTTCCTGATGTTTTCCCCTCAGACTGTCTCATTGAAATTAATAGAATTCTCGTCAGGATATTTGAGAAGAAACACAACACACTTATATTTATTCACAGACACCGAACAATTTGGTGATTTTTCAGCAGTCAGCTACAGAATATGGAACAACAGAAAACATTAAGTTGAAAAATTCAAAATTACAACAATACTTCACCTTAATAATAGACCTAACCCTACCCTTTAAGTCTAACCCCTGTGCTAAACCAATGATGAAAATATCAAACTTTTAAAAAAGAACATGTTTGCAAAGTGCCTTACAGATAAAAAAAAAACAAACAAACAAAAAAGTATATAGTGCAATACAATTATAAATACAAAAGGCCATAGATAAAAAGATGATTAGGTAAGAAAAAAAAGAATAGATAAACAAATACATAGTATAAAACAACAAAGGTCTAATTAAAAGTCATTTTATAAAAATAAAAAATAAGTTTTAAAAAGAGTTTTAAAAAAGGGTACTGATGATTCCAGAGTTGTGATGCCCTTACGACAAAAGCCCTACCACCCTCTGGCTCTTCATCCAGTCCATCCGGGACTTTGTCGTTATGAGACAGGTTATAGGTGAGGTAACTGAGTTGAGATCAGATGGATTAACGGACAAATAGAAATATTGGAATTGTGAATAATCTGACCTCGTGGTAACATGTAAATACAGAAGAGTAAAGGGCCGAGGATAGAACCTTGGGGAGCACCGCAGGTGATATTTGCCTGGCTAGAGGAGACTTTCACTCAGGTAGGATCTAACATATTCTAAAGCAATCCCAGGCACACCAGCCTAGTTTGTATTAATATACAATGATCAACTGAGGCAGCAAAGAGGTCTAGCAGAACCAAAACAGTACAACAGCCAATATCCAGGTTCATCCAAATGTCATTCAAAACTTTTAAAAGTGTAGTTTCAGACTGAAATTTCACAAAAAATGAGTGGTCATTCATAAAGGATGTGAACTGGGAGTATACCATTTTCTTATGTACTTTGGCAAGAAAGAGGAATTTAGATAAGGGTCTAAAATTATTAAAATCTTCCATGTCAATGAGAGATTTTTTCTGAAGGGGTTGTACAACAGCTGGTTTAAAAATTAGAGGGAAAACTCCTTAAAATAAAGACTTGATATAAAATGTTGCAAAAATATGTGAAAATTAAAATGCAGAGACCTCTTTAAAAAATCTTGTGGGTAAAACATCTAAAGGAGAGGAGGAAGGTTTCAAGCCATTAATTATCCTCAGTAAGTCAGAGTGGAATATCAGATATAAAGAATGCAGAATCTGATATACCTCTCTGTTTGGTAGAGTAACTGGAGATGGCGTGACTTGGGCTCTGATGCTAGAGACTTTATTGACAAAGAAGAATTAAAATTTCTCACACTTCTCAAGAAAAGAGACTTCATTTAAAACAGGAAAGTGATGCATAAGACAATTAATGGTCCTAAATACGAGTTTAAGGGTTCTGAGGATTTGCAGCAATTAGATGTGAGAAGTATTTTGATCTTTCTTTTTTCCTTTCTTTTTTCTTTTTTACAGTGTTGTTAACACTAGACACTACAATGGCCATAAGCTGTCATTTTGACCTTTTGCTTCCAAACTGTTATCTCTCATGATAAATACCAGACTAAGAGATTAGTGCATTTATTCTTAGTTTATAGGTTAAGTTATAGGTGCTGAGACAAAAAGTGTTACAACCGTCCCTAGTCTAATTAATTAATTGTCTTGTATTTTCATGTTGCATTGGAAATTGAGATCACTTGTGCAGTTTTATTGAGAGCCAATGAGAGCCAAGAGCCAATGATAGTTGTTAAGCAACCAAAATGCATCTCCAACTGCGCAAAAAGCAACAATATAACAGTGGCAATTTCTGTGTGGTTAATATGACCACCTTGGCTGTTCTAGTGTTAAACCAAATCCCTAAACCACAGATAAATTGGTCAAAGACCCATCAATCCATCCTTACTTTGAAAGTTTTTTCCCTCAGATTATATTATTGTTCTATGTTCTCTCTCTCTCTCTCTCTCTCTCACTCTCTCTCTCACTCACTCACTCACTCACTCACTCACTCACTCACTCACTCACTCACTCACTCACTCACACACACACACACACACACACACACACACGCATGCACGCACGCACACACACTAACACAGAGTGAGTAATATGTGCACATTTGGCCCAAACTCGGCACCATCACATGTCTCTGCTGCTGCACCTGAGAGAAAATCACACTGAATTCATGCTGTTAAAATCTGAAACTTGTTATACTGCCCCCCCACTATTTTGACATGCAAGGAGGAACACTGTGGGGGAGGAACACACAAAAATGTACACACACACACACACACACACACACACACACACACACACACACACACGCACATTGCACACATACAGTACACAGCGCTGTCATTGCTCTCTGCAGGGCAACAAAGAGAGATGGAGCCAGTGGGTGCATGATAGACAACGTGAGAGAAAAAGAATAATCATAAAAATGAAATGGAGTATAAAAAGAAAATTCTAAAATTTTTTGTATCCTAGAACAGGCTTTCTCATAAATCATGGCATGCTGGCAGAGGTGTTGATTGCTTGAATCACCTTAAAGGGACCCAAAATCAAAAATACATATTTTCCCCCTGCCTTGTACTGCTATTTATCTATCTAGATTTTTTTGGTGTGAGTTGCAGAGTTTTGCAGATATCAGCCACCGAGATGTCTGACTTCTCAATGGTATAATGGGACTAGATGGCACTTGGCTTATGGTGCTCAAAGCACCAAAAAAATACATTTAAAAAAATCAAAACCAGTGTCATCACCCAGTTATTTAAGATAATTCACAGTCCTTGTTTTGAGCAGTTTCATGGAGGAACTATTTTTTTAATAGAAAGCAAGTAGTTCCTACCTGAAACTGTCTCTACTCCAGTAGATTCTTCAGGAGTTCCAGTAGATTCTACTGCAGAGAGAAAATAGTTCTGACATGAAACTGTGCAAAACAAGCTTTTTTGATTATTGTGAGTAACCGGGTCTTGATTTCTGGATAGATGCATTACTGTTGAGTTTTTCAAATGTTTATTTATTTATTTATTTATTTGTTTGTTTGGTGCTTTGAGCACCACAGGACTAGTGCCACCTGGTTCAATTATATTAGACAGAAGATGGACATCTCTATGACTGATATCTCCCAAACTCTAAATAACATAGATGGATAAATAGCACTACAGGCCAGAGGAAAAGTATGTTAGTAAGACTGATGCATGATGATGAAGTTCCTCTGTCTCTTTTCCTCCCTCATCCTCTAATCTTAATGGCCTGAATAACATTGATTGAAGTTGCAGTGAAGTTTCTTTGGTGACTGTTAAAAGACTTTCCTCATTTTTAGAGCAATTAAACTAAATTGCACAATAATCAATTTTGGGGCAGAGCATAGAATAGAAGTGTTCACATTACCTTCCCCGGTCAATAAGATACTAACATTTACTGTAGTCTTCAGGATAATTCTCTGAGAAGATTTAAAAATTGCTGTTCCAGGGGCACCCAGTAGCTCAGTTTTAACAGCGTGCATCCCATACAGAGGCAAACTGGTTGAGTCCTCTGCATGTCATCCCCCCAGCTGTCTCCCCCATTTCCCGTCATATCTTCGTAAAATGCCATAAAAGACCCCCCCCCTCTGAAAAAAACACGACGTTCCAGTGAATTGACATTTTAAATTTGTTTTTTGTCATTTCTAATTCAGATGCAAACGTTTCCTAACAAAAGATAAGACCTTAATGATGTCCATGACAACAATATAAACAATATATTGATTTTGTCCTCAGCATAAATGCTCAGTGAGGTCTTGACTTTGTTGTTGGTCCACCTGTAACTACATGTTGAAGTAGATTAAAAAAAACAATAACCAAACTGGTTTGCGGCTGCAGATTTTTAAAAATGGCACCACAAAACACCCACAAATTTCCTGTACTTTTCAAAAGTACCACCCCCCCTCCCAAGCAGGGTCTTTTTGGGGGGTAAAAGAATGTCCCCTGAATTTAATTCAGACCTTGGTCCCTATGGTGGAAATGCACTTAGGTCCTCCAAAGGTGCCTAATCCCTGAGGAACATTCGAGCGGTGGAAACAGTTCTCACATGACAGTTATTTTAATTGAAATCAGATTCTTTTCCTAAAACTAAGCAAACTCTGACAGTTTCACAGCATGAACAACATAATTCACAACATGAAATACTTAAGTTACGTCATGTATGTCATGTAAGTAAGCTCCACAGGGTTCTCCCTGAATGTTTCTGAGATGAAGCTGGCAAAGGCTAGAGAACATGCACAATGTACACAGTTTGCTTAAGTATCAAAATCAAGATTTGCCAGACAGAAAGTGTTCATAAGGATTTCAATTGTATACCAAGATGAAACACAAAGATTTATTTAAAAAATAAAAACAGTTTGTGACAAATGACACTGTTTATTTCAGTACAGGAATGCAGACTGTGCACATTTCATCCTCCTGGCTCTATTTTCTGATAAAAGACAATTCGAGAATGATGAAAGAAAAGAACTTTTCCAGTGTGACCAATGAACAGGTACCAACAGGGGGGTCAAAAAATGCTGAATTTTAATATACAGTATATATATTAGAAGCACAAAAAAAAATAGTAGGCCTAATAATATTTGGTTTTGTCAAATATTTATTTAAAATAAATTACACATTAGCAATCAAAGTGGGTGTGCTACATGAGACCAATTTAGTACAATTTTTTAATCATAACTGTCACTAATGTGGGGACTTTGCCACAAAGGTATTAGTGGGAAAAAAATGAAAGCCTTTGCAGTTTTGTTGCGATTTTCAACAAAGGTGGCCCCCCTTTGAGTTAAATAGGCAGACAACCATGCTCCAGAAACACAGCAATAAGCGGGCGAAAATGGTGCACCAACAAACAAGCTCACTGCTGCACTCAACAGACACACCTCCTCTTGATCTTGAAAGTGTGTCCCTGTCCCCTCCATCCTGATGACATCATGCAGGTCGTGAAAGACAGCAAGCCAAGATTGGTCAGGGACCAACGCACAGTCATGTCTCTCACATGGCCAAGCAATTTCATATGACAAGCATACACTTGTCATGTGCTATTGTGTGTAGTTTTGTACCGTACTGTGTGTGTTGTGTGTTCGGCTCGGTCTATAACCTTTTTGGGTTAGGGTTTTTTGGGATGCCTGATTTCACTACAGCTGTTCTGAAAAATTGCAATATATGCAATTAAATTGCAGGAGCAAAGAAAATTGCATTTTTTTATTTTTTTATTTTTTATTTTTTGTATTATTCATTAAAATTAAAGACAACTTTTTTCCATGGAGAATAAAGTCACACTTTATTCTGACTGTTGCAAGTAACCTTTCCAAAAGTACAAAAACTAACAAAATCTGCTTTATTCGTAAATGAACAAGTGCACCTGAGGGGTTTTTCACAAAGAAGCAAAATCTGAGCTCAAACAGCAAGGACAAACTTATAAAATAAAAGTGCAGCGAATATCGAAAAAAGTCCGTGACAAAGATTGAATTCTTTTCAGTTCCAGTGACAAAATAAAAAATATATAAATGAAAAAAAAATAGTGAATAATTAAAGAAAACATTGAGTCGCTGTGCATCAAATGGTTACATTCATGCAAACGGTGCCAATGCAATAAATAAATGAATTATAACTCCGTAATTGTCTAATCTGACACCAAATCTCAACAGACGGAAACATTATGTTGTCCGAACCTAATGTTACAGGTAGGTGTTCCATCATCAAGGTCCTTTAAATGCTGGCTCACTCACTGGGATGTTTATGTAAGCCCTCCGAGACAAATTAGTGATTTGATGCTATATAAACAAACTGACTTAAACTACTTAAAGGGAGAAGGCCATAGCTGATGTCATTAGCTACACCTATGCTTTCCCTAAGACACGTCAAAATGTCAGCCGTGAAAAATGTGTATTTGCAGGTTGGCGACAATGGTGTAGAGTAAGAAATGAGAAGGTTGATCTGTTTATTTTTTTCTGCTGATTCACTCATCACTGAATCTTATTTGTAAAATAGAAGAATAAAACACTGGAAGTTGGAACCATGTTTATAGGCCTCTTTCCTGGAGGACATCTCGACGTGTCATACTAAAGCAGGCACGGGCACAATTAATTGCATGTCATGTATGTGTGGCAGTTCCAGGGCCTTGCTATTCTGCATACTTGCTCACTGTCGTGGCTTAGCTGCAATACTTAGATGAATTTGAGCCATTATTAATGTTATTAGTCACACCTGTGCTTTTACTGCCACGACAAGTCAAAATGTCTGCTGCGTAAAAGGTCTATTTAGTTTGAAAAGAGTTTTAATTTTGCCAGTCATAGCACATTAGTTTTACTTAAGATTTTCAGCACTGAGCCGGTGAACTTCTGAAGTGTGACGGTTTAATGGATTCAATTGTCGATGTCTCTCTTTATGAAGCCAGCCTTCGTGCAGGGTCATCTTTTAATAATCTGCAAGTTATGTTTTTTTTTTTTTTTTTTCCC